>CAUYRT010096565.1:0-55870 GCA_963574885.1 Lepilemur ruficaudatus
ATCCCATCCATGGAGCAGACGTGTCTGGAGGGTGCACCTTGCGGATCAACAGATTCCGGCAGGAGAGCCACGGCCCCGTTTGACCGGATATTCCTAACTCTGTCCTGACGCTTAACAGCTTTCTGAAAGGATAGCATTCCTAGTAAATCATCTAACATAATACCAACCCTGCACACAATGATGTGGTGGCCCCCATTGCTTGCTTGTTGCTTGACCACCTGTGGCTTAATTTGTCTTTTTTTTTTTTTTTTTTGAAACAGAGTCTAACTCTGTTGCCCAGGCTAGAGTGCCATGGCATTAGCCTAGCTCACAGCAACCTCAAACTCCTGGACTCAAGCAATCCTTCTGCCTCAGCCTCCCAAGTAGCTGAGACTACAGGCATGCGCCACCATGCCCAGCTAATTTTTTATATATATATATTTTTTTTAGTTGGCCAATTAATTTCTTTCTATTTTTAGTAGAGATGGGGTCTCGCTCTTGCTCAGGCTGGTTTTGAACTCCTGACCTTGAGAAATCCGCCCGCCTCAGCCTCCCAGAATGCTAGGATTACAGGTGTGAGCCACCGCACCTGGCCTTAACTTGTCTTTTTTAAGAGCTTATTTTGTAGAACTGGAAAAGTACCTAAGCAGATAAGGAAAGGGCACATATCTCCATCAATATCTGCTATACTGCATTCTGAAAAGTCAGATAAAACCAGTCCAACAGAAATCAACTGCTCTGGAAAATAACTGCCTTCTGTTATTATTTCACAACAATGAGTGCTCTGGAAAACAACCACCTTTCATTATTATTTTGAACTACAACTGATCTACTCTTTATAACTCCAACAAAATCCCAAGCCACTCATCCTGAGGGCCAGCATTCCTTCTTCCTCTCATACTATGTACTTTCCTCCGTTGGAAAGTAAAATAAACTCCTTACTTCAAAATCTATCTTAATCTTTGATTCGAGAATTCTTTCTCAGCCCACGGTACACGTCCCCTAACACTTTTAAAAAGACAAATGTTCACTTGAAGGCTTTTCCACATTTATTGGCTAAAAAATAAATTGGTGCTACAGATTCCTGATAAGTTTTGCCTTGAAATCCTAATGTCTTTCTCCTTTATCCTAACCATAAATATTTAGATTAATATTTATTCATTTGATTTCCTGCTATACAGAAAGACTCACTTGAGTGTGAATATGTAATTCTGTTGTGTGTTATTTCTTTAGGAAGAAACCTTTATTTGAAGATGAACTTTGTGACTCTCAGGACAAGATTCTTTAAAAACTAATTTTAAATGTTTGGCTTTCCAAAGTAACCTTCACCATCAGTAAAACAAATCATGAAAAAGATTCCCCATTTCCATGAGACCCTTTTATTGAGCTCATTTAGTTCAGCATGTCTTGTGTGCTTGGGAGAAAATTGGTTTTCTGCAGAGGACAAATCATTTGGCACATTATGCCTTGATTATATGAGATAATGCCTAGGTTCTTTGGGGCTTATTTTATTCAAACATATGCAATTTAATAAAAATCTGAATGCATAGTAGCAGGGAAAAAACCCATAGCTCCTTTTCCTTTTTATTTTTCTTTTATGTGACAACAAATTGTTCAAAAATCTGACCAATTTGAACATATGTTGCTGTAAAGGATATTTACGAGTTCCCAGTAGAGATCGCTGTTCCCACATGTAAGACCTGCATTGGCTCCTTCAGGCTGCCTGTGCCTCTGTCGATGTCTCTCTGCCTTCCCCTTCCCTCCACCCCTCCCCCCACCCCCTGCCTTGGCCACTGCCTTCAGAATCCAAGTCTCACCTCTTAGACTTCCCTGTTCCCCAAGCTGAAAGAGATACTTCTGAAATCCCATATTAAAGCCTATGCAAACATCTGTTTGGGTACTTATCATAATGTATCATAAATAATAAGAATGTGAACTCCTTGAAGGTAAAAATTATCCCTTTCTCTTCTCTGTGATGCCAATAAGGAGAGTAGAGATCAAGGCCCGTAGCCTCCTAAAGGTTTGCTGAAAAACCACTGACAAGGGGCAGATTGATTAACAAGAGAAAAGGGCATACAAATGAATTTAACATGTATACACAAGGGCCTTCGGAAGATACTTCCCAATGAAGTACAGAAGTTTGGATTGTGGCAAAATAGGTTTTAGTGGCAAGGGAGGGAGGAAGGAAGAGGCTTGGCTAGCAGAGGGGTCTCGCTATGTAAATGGCACTTTACAGTTAGCAGCCCTCAAAGGGAATAAATGGTAAATGTTTCTTTTCAGACCTTTAAAGGTGTCAGACTCTCAGTTAATCTTTCCAAGACCAATAAGGAAAGACCTGGCTGAATTAATGGAGATTCTCTACAGATTTAAATTTCTACCCACAAAAGATAGCTTTGCAGCATTACTTCTGTCTGCTGGACTTAAGGCAGCCATCTCACATATGTCAAAGAAATATATTTGGAGGTAAAACATTCTGATTTCCTTTAGGAGCATGATTCCTGACTCAGACAGGTATTCCATTCATGATTGTCCAGTGAGTGAATGAATGAATGACTTTAAAGAATACTTTCCTGTGCCACTCCGCAAAAAGCTTTTATTGTAGCCCTTTCAGACAATCTATTCTCTGCTATTTATTGTGTGCCCCACATGTATGATGAAAGTAGATATGTTCTCCATAGTGGAGAACACTGATTCCCAAAGAACAATGCAGATTCTGAACCTGATTCATGGTAGATCGTTTACCAGTCAGCTGTACAATGAGAAAAATATGGGCGTGTGTGGAGTCTTCATGGAGCTTGTTAAATAGGAGGCCATTGCTTTGGACTGAGCTCCCGCACTGGGCCCCAGCAGACCAAACCAAAATGGAGTCACTCATGCTAAGTGCCACAAAATCAAACGGAAACTTTAGGGAAGCATGAAAATCCCCAAACAGACCTGTTTTATCTAAAAATAGAAGAGTCACACAACCAATCAGAAAGGGCCCAATTAACCCGAGCTGGTATGATACGGAAATCCCCTCTGCTTTAACCCTTATTAGGAAAGTAACCTGATTTTAATAATCTCCTTTTTTTATATTATTCTGTTTCCTTGTTTCTGCTCAAGCTACCTTACAAAAAAACATCTCTTCTGCCTTGCCCAACAGAGCTCCTTCTATTTGCAAACAGGATGCTACACAATTCATGAATTGCTAATAAAAGCCAATTAAATTAGATCTTACACTAAATTTGTTGAAATTTTGTTTTTTAGCAAGCTAAATTGATACTTTTTGTTTCTGAGATAACCCCTTTCCTACTTTTTTAGTATTAAAATACTTTTCTTTTATGAACTAGTGATGTAACTATAAGGTAGGGTCCCACACATGCACAATATAGTGACATACATATAACAATACAGGATGTTGATATCTTATTATATATTAACATATGACATGACTATGTATATTGATATTAGTATCTTACATTGTTTAGAGTAATGGCCAACTGCTTTTGGGGCCAAGAAGTTCCCCAAATTCAATGTCTTGAGGAAAGAGCTTTCTTCTCTCACATAATTGTTCCACAAAGAGTAGACCAGGTTGGTGGGACAGCTCCTCTCCATAGAGTCATTCAGGAACCCAGATTCCTTCTATCTTGTTATGTCATCCCCTCAGATGGCCTTGTCTTCATGGTCAAATCTAGGTCATGGACACAGTTGTATCCACATGCATGTCCACATGTGTGTCCATGTGGGACAGAGAAAAAAGAGAACTCCTGGGAGTCAGTTTGTCCTTTGGGTTAGAGATGACTTAAGAATTACATACTGGCCAGGAACAGTGGCTCATGCTTGTAATCCCAGCACTTTGGGAGACCAAGGCAGGAGGATTGCTTGAGGTTAGGAGCCCAAGACCAGTCTGGGCAACATAGTGAGATCCCATCTTGTTAGGGTGATGACTGGTTCTTAACCTCCAATCTGAAGAATCACAGTGGAGGGATAGTAGACGGAATAATTAGCAAGCCACAAACCCACAAATCACACAAGCAGAAAGTAGTGCATCCTGGAGAAGAGACAGGGTCGTCCCTGGGAGGTAAGATGACCCTGTGGAACACAAAATTTGTTCTTTTTATTATGGATGGGCAAATTGTAGCTTCTAGGGTGGAAACTGCTCCCTGTGTCACAGTTTTCCCTAACCCTCTCTGAAAACCCACTGGAGACCGGGGGGGGGGGGGGGTGAAACCACAATGTAGCCACGTCATACAGGTACACTCAGTCACCTTTCTCCTACGACTGCAGATATTTTGTGCAGAGAAAAGTCACAACTTCCCATTGTTGTGTTTAATCACTCCTTTTCTTATTGTTTAAGCCCATGGAGTCATTTCTTTAATCTCACTTAATTGACCATTGCAGGCTGGGGGAAACTCCACCCTTCACCCACTTCCTTGCTAAGGTGTCCTCCGCCCCTAACTGCACCCTAACAATCTCTACAAAAAAAAAAAAAAAAAGAAGTTGCGTGCTTATTCCTGCTCGTGGTCCATCAGCCTGACTTAGTAACAGAACCACATTCAGTTGCATGAGAGGCTGGGAAATGTGTTCTCTCTCGGCAATTGGGCAACAAGTCTAAACTCTACTGCTACGGAAGAAGCAGAAAACAGGTCATGGCTGACAATTCTCAGTCTCCACTGTCAGGGTAAATAGAAATCTAAAAAAAATTTAAATTTTCTCTGGTGCCAAAAAAGAAAGAGAGCATACACACACACACACACATTTTTCTAAGAGCAGTTCCCTTAGAAAACACGTAATTGTAAATTCTTTCTTTGTCTCTTTGAAATGTATGTAAACCCCCTTAAAAGCTTAATAAGCCTCATGCCAAGTTTTGCATGCCAGGAAGGTTTTTTCCTGGGGTCTTTGGAGCCAGTTTTTGAAATGTAAATATCAAAAAGAATGACATCCTGTTTCCTTGTCTCTGAGTGAGTTTAGCCTTGGTGCCTATGTCGAAGTTGTAAATTCCTTCTTGTTGTAAAGATATTATAAGTTCTCTTTTTCCCTTTGATTTGGGTATATACATACATAATGAGTGCGATGTTCACGTCTCGGGGGATGGTCAGGCTTGAGGCTCTGACTGGAGGGGGGCAAGGGCAATGTACGTAACCTTAACATTTGTACCCCCATAATATGCTGAAATAAAAAAATAAATTAAAAAAAATGCCTTTGAGAAACTAAAGCAGAGTCTTATGACAGATGCTGGGAGACATCCCATGGCCAGTGGCATCAAAGCCACTGGACAATACTGTGTGAGAGGATGCCTTCCTTGCCTCTAGGAGCTATTTGTGAGTTGCTATTAAAGACTGTGTCTATTCTCAATCCTGCCACCCTGTTATCAGACAAAGAGAATGAGCCTTTCTAGCATGACTGTTTAGAGGTTCTGGAGGCTATCTGTTCTAGCAGGATGGATTTGTCAGGTCAGCTGATGCCACAGCAGCTTTATGGACAACAAAGGGCCAGATATGCAGTGATTATGGTAACGACTGAACTGATTGCTTTAACTAGAGTTCTTCAGTTATCCAGAGGCAGGACGCTGGCAGAGCTGCTAAGGAGGCCGCTGAAGGTGATCTGTTCCCCAGCGCCTTGATACCCCAGCTAGATTTAGACCCCCTTTAAAACTAAAGGCTGGGGCTCTGACATCTGGGATGGCACAGCTAAATGGAGACAAAATTCTCATGGACTCATTCTCCTACCCGAAGCTTTGGTTTGATCTCTTACGAGGCACCTACAGGAATGCACACATTAGAAGCATGATGCCTTAATAGGATTTGGTGGGACCTCATTTAAGAGTACCCCATTTGATTTCTATGCTTAAAAACAATCCAAATACACAAAAGCAACCTGCTGCACAGGGAGCCCACCATATACGGACCCACCTTTCAATGATTGGCAATTTCACTCAGATGCCTAAATTTGTATTAGTAGATACCTTTTCAGGCTGGGTAGAGGCTTATCCTACCTGAACAGGGTAGGATACCTGAAAGCTATCCAGGATAGCTATACAGGAAGCTACCAGAATCTTTCTGAAGGAACTGACTTCGAGATGGGATCCTACCAGGAGCTGCTATCCCAGCACAGGGCCTTCACCAAGTTCTCGTGCATGTATGCCAGTGCAGAGTAGGAACAGGCCTCAGAAAATGGTAGGATGATGGGCATTAGCAGTCCTGGGAAAGAAGCCAAGCAGGCACCACAGAAGCATGGCTGAGCTACAGAAAGCTGGGGCCAAGAAGGAAGAGATCTGGAAGCTGATGGACAAGGCTCATACAGGGAAGGTCAAACTGTCTGTGTCCTGAGAATTCATGAAGGCCATTGAACGGTTCTCTCTAGACTGATGGCCCCATTGTTGACAGGAACCAGAGGCACACTAAAGTCTGTCTGAGCATCCACGGAGCCCTGGGCATTTCACAATGTTGCGCACGAGCTTCTTCGAGTGGACCCACCAGTGGCAACTTGGTGAACCACTTGTCCAAAGAGCTGGACGTGGTGAAATCAATGATCCCATATGTCACCAAGATGTTTATAGGCTCCTTTTCCTCCATAAAGAAAGATAATGGGCCCTCCTTTGTGGGGCAGTAACCCAGCAAGTAAGCAAAGCCCTACATCTAGAATGGAAATTACACACATCCTGGAATTGATTAGGAAACCCATCTAAAGTGGGTTAAGGTGTAGCCACTTGCCCTCCTCTGAATAAGGGTAGCCCCTAGAAACAGGCTTAAGTTAAGCCCCTAAGAAATAGTTCATGGGAGACCCTTCCTAGCACACTGAGGTAGGTATCATAACATAATCATAAGTGAAGAAAACAGAGTAAAGCAATATATTAAACAAATAAGTCAATACTAACCACTATACATGAGTTTGCCTCCTTTAGGTCCCTACCTCAGCTGGAGGCATCCTCCACCCCTTTAAACCAGGAGACCATGTATTGCTTAAAGCCTGGAAAGAACAAGGACCTGAGCAACAACTGACAGAGAAATGGAAGGAACCCTCTGAAGTGCTTCTAACAACTCACAGCTCATTGAAATTGTCAGGAGTAAAATGTTGGGTCTATCATACCAGAGTAAAGAGGTGACCCAGGAAGAAGAGGATCTAAACCCCCAGTGGATGAGCCAGCCTTTAGGAGATCTAAAATATCTGTTTAAGGAGAAGGAAAAATGAAAATGCTGATATTCTCACTAACCTTTCTTTATTTGTTCTATCTATACAATGGAGAGAAAACTCCTTAGTGAGAATCTCCCAGGCTATTGCCTCTTCTGCTGATCTGTCTTGCTGCTGGGTTTGTCATTCTAAACTGTATTCAGTGAAAGTATTTCTGTATGTGATTTCTGAATTTGTAAAAGCTGGTCTCTTGGATCACCTACAGGGTGCAACCAATAGTTCTGCACTCAGAGGTCCCATGTTTCTTTCTTATCCAGCCCTGTATCTTTACAATGGCATAAATAAGTATAAACCTTCCACCTAAAACATCACCCCAATTCAGCAGGGAATAGCTCAATGACTATGTCTCCCCTCCTCCCATAGATATGAAAGAATAAAATTGACAGTGGACATATGTGACAGAGGGAATGGCCTGGAAAAGCATAAAAATGTTTATTGAGCTGTCTCTTTAAAACTTCCCCTACTCTTTTTGGGAATTAAAACCTGAATCCCTGCCTCAGGCCAGTGGTCAGGAGGGTCAAGGGACTGTCCTTTGTTCTTTGTACCACAGGAGATGGCTCAACAAAACTGTCTGGGCAGAGATCAGGGTGGAAACCCCAAGATTGTCTTCACTGGAGATGGGATGGATCAGAATCATCAACTATAGTTGAACAACAATAGCCCAAAGCTGAAAATCTTCCCTTTAAAAACTCTGTATTTCTGCTTATAGTTAGGTACTTTAAGACTGGAGTCTGCCATTTTCCTCATTTGCTGGCAAATTAATAAATCTCCCTTTCCTTCTCCTCAAACCATTTGTCTTCATCCTACTGATGTGGCCTCAGGGACAAGTGCTGAACCTTCGGTAACAGGCTCTTTGAAGTTTCCACTTCTTTTCTGTGTATCCTCTATGCACATTAAATTCAAAACATTAACTAAATTTGTATGCCTTTCTCTCCCATTAATGTCTTTTGACAGTTTAATTAGAAAATAAGAGAGTAGAGAAAAAGTTTTTCCTCCACAACACTTGCATATAATGACGAAAAACTCTCCATCATTACCTAGTTGTAAGATGGAGCAGGGACCACTCATAGGGGCATTCTGGGCCCCCCAAGCATGGAAATAAAGGGAAATCTTGAGTCCTTTCAAGGAAAATTCTGAGTACCTAGCTAGCCTTGAAAAGTAAAAGAGCAATACTCCTCCAAGTAAGCCAGGGTTGGGAAATGTTTTAGTTCCCTATGGAAACTAAAAGATTTCATGTTAACATATGTTCTTGGGTTGTTTTTCAGAAACCACCACCAGATGTAAAATGAGGATAAAGGGGACTGAGGGTTGAATTCTGCCCATTCTCTCTTTTAAATTTCTCCCTAAGGGGCCTAGAGTCACATCCCCTTTAACACTCCTTTCCAAGACAAGGTCTTGCTTCCTTAACCAACTGCTAATCAAAGAATCTCTGAACCCACCTAAGATATCCCACCTTGTTTGATAAAACCAACGTATAACCTCCATGTGTTGATTTACAATTTTGCCTGTAACTTCTGCTTTCCTGAAATATACCTTTGCTTTTAAAAATCCTTGCTTGTGAGCCACCAAGTTTGAGTCTTAAGCATTAGCTGCCCTCACTGCTTGCTCGTTGCCACACAATAAAATGCTTCTTTCTCCCGCTGCGACTCTTGGTGTCAGTGTCTGGCTTTGCTGCACTGGGTGAGTAGACCTCAATTTGGTCTAGTTACAGTTGTAGTATTTTAATTATCTAACCTATGACTGATGCTGAAGTATGGCACTGGTGGCAAAGCAAGACTATAAACCCATAGCTAGATGTTATGACTAGGTGACATAGCTCCCCTAAGAGAGTATATGCAACCATATAAATTAATTGTGTTAAGGTTGCAAAGTTTGCTAGGGGAACAAGAGGTTTAAAATGCCCTGGGATGGTATTTCCTATGATCTGAGATACTATCCCCAGACCTTCAGACCATTGCTACCACCACCTCAGACCTATCTATCGTGAGGAAACTCTGGCAGCTGCCCTTCCCTGGCATTCCCTCCTTGCTGAAACCTGCATCTTTAGGCTTGATTCTTGCAACGGTAATTTGCACACTACCTCTGTGCCTGAGGTTGCATTCTCACAGTTTTTGGATTACCAGGTGGGGCCTAAATACAATCACTTTTATCCCTATTAGAGGAAAGCAAAAAAGAGATTTCACACACAAAGGGGGAAAAGGTGATGTGAAGATGGAGCAGAGAGATCTGAAGATGCTGACCTTGAAGACTGGAGTGATGCAGTCATAAGCCAAGGAGTGCTGGCAGCCCCTAGAAGCAGGAAAATTCAGGAGTGGATTCTCCCCTGGAGTCCCCAGAGAGAGCATGGCCCTGTCAACACCTGGATTTCTGTCCACTGATACTCATTTTGGACTTCCGGCTTCTGGAACAATGGAAGAATGAATCCCTGTTGTTTTAAGCCACCAAATTTGTGGTAATTTGTTACAATGGCCACAGGAAACAAATCAGATAGTCTTAATCAATCTTATATCCATACAATCAAATGCTATTAGTTATTACCAATGATTCATGTAGAAGTATACTTAGTGATATGGAAGAAGTTTACTCATATATTAAGAGGACTGTGCCAGCTACCAAACAGTGTCATTGATTTGGCACATGTACAGTTGATTCTTATTATCCGAAGATTCCATATTTGTGAAGTCACACACTCAATACAATTTATTTATAACCCTAACATTAATATTCATGGTGCTTTCATGGTTATTCATGATAAAAAAAAAAAATCTGAGTTGCCCAACGTGCCTGTTTTCAATCACCTTTCAAACAAGGTGATTCTGTTGTGCCTTCCTGTTTCAGCTCTCAAGCTGTATCTAAATGTCCTTTTTGCAGTTTATTTAGTGCCATGTCTTTCAAATTTTTTGCTTACTCTTGGTGATTCCACTATTGGAAACGGCTCCCAAGTGTAGTACTGAAGCATACAGCATTCCTAAGTGTGAGAAGTCTATGATGTGCCTTGTAGAGAAAATGCGTGTGTTGGATAATCTTTGCACAGGCATAAGGTATAGTGCTCTCAGCCATGAGTTCAGTGTTAATGAATCAGCAATAGGTATTAAATGAGGCGTCTTTAAACAGAAACATACATAAATGCTGGCTATGTACTGAACACCTGACAAAATGTTATGACCAGAGGCCCATGGGAACTTAACCCTGTTTCCCTTTGGAGCAATTGTTCAGTATTCACTAACTTGGTGTTAGTGTGGACTTTATGGAACACAACTGCTGTGAATGAGAATCAACTGTGCATACATTCAAATGAATTTTTTACATGATACATACGTATGCACAAATGCATAGAAAAATCTGAACAGATAATGCACAAACATATGAACAGTGATTATCTCTGGGTAATAAATAGAGTTCTGGTCATTTAAGTTTTCTTCTTTTTACCAATCTGTATTTTCTAGCTTCTCTATAACTTTGTATTGCTTAAATCATAAATATTAAAATGGACTCAGTACATCTTCAAGCAGAAAATGTATATTTAGCATCTTCAGATATTCAATCATTTTTTATGATTCCTTACACTCAAGAATAATGGAGTAAGAAGTTTCTTCTTTTTTAAAAGCCAGAATATATAATAAATTTCAAGGATAGTAGGCTGCTTTAACCCACTTCATTGCTATTTTGCTTTACCCTCATTCTAGATACTCAATATAGGAGCCTATCCGAAAGTTTATCATTCACCACTTACGGTTGATAAAACTGAACTTGTGATTTACAAAAGGGACACATCCTTCAATAGGTGAATGGATAAACTGATATGTCATACAATGGATCATCATTCAAAGATAAAAGAGGCTGGGCTGAGTGGCTCATGCCTATAATCCCAGCACTTTGGGAGGCTGAGGCAGGAGGATCACCTGAGGCCAGGAATTCAAGACCACCCTGGGTAATATAAGTGAGACCTTGTCTCTACAAAAAAAAAAAAAAAAAATTCTCTGGGCTTGGTGGCATGCCTGTAATCCCAGCTACTCAGGAGGCTGAGGTGGGAGGATTGCTAGAGGCCAGGAGTTTGAGGCTGCTGGGAGCTATGATTGCACCACTGCACTCTAGCCTGGGCAGCAGAGTGAGACCCTGTCTCTTAAAAAAAGAGAGAGAAAGAGAGAAAAAGAAAAAAATGGGCTATCAAGCCATGAAAAGACGTGGAGGAATTTTAAATGTATATTGCTAAATGAAAGAAGCCAGTCTGAAAAGGTCATATTGACAGAATGTATGATTCCAGCCACATGACATTCTTGGAAAGGCAAAACTATGGAGATGATAAAAAGATCAGTGGTTGCCAGGGACTTGGGAAGAGGAAATGATGAATAGGCAAAGCCCATGGAATTTTGGGGCAGTGAAACTATTCTGTAAACATTATGTATTTGTCAAAACCCATAGAATGCGCAACACCAAGAGTGAACCCTAATAAAAACTATAAACTTTAATTAATAATAATGTATACATTTTGGTTCATCAGTTGTAACAAATTCACCACACTGATGAAAGATGCTAGTAGTAGGGAAAACTGGGAGAAAAGAGGGTTATGGGAATTCTCTCTTCTTTCTGCTCAATTTTTCTGTAAATTTTTAAACTGCTCCAAAAAATAAAGTCTATTTTTTAAAAACCCAAAAGAATTCACACAGTTCCTTTTGGAAAATGTAAGGAAATGCGTTGGCTTGCATAGAGAGAAAAGTAGCCATGATCTTTTATGCCATCAAAAGTCTCAGCCACCAAGTCCCCCAGTTAAGGACAACTTAAACTCCATAATATTTTTTCCCTATCCTTTAGCCGATTCCCTCTTCAGATTGAATATTAAAGGTAACAACTTCAATTGTTGCTTAAGTCCACATTTTTGAGATTCAAAAAATTTTGTACTTTTCTTTTGTTTTTCTTAACAGTGGTGTGACTGCATTTATCTCAAATAGGCTTCCTGTCTTTAAGAGTCATTTTTTTCCCTAAGTCGAGATCTCATTGTGGTCACTTTTCATTTTTTTCTCCATCACTCAAAAAGCATTTTTGCTTTTCATACAATATGTTTTACTATAAGTGAGCATAGGATGGGATCTTAAAAAACTTTATCATATTAATATCAGTAAACACTGAAACAATAATGCAAATCAAAAACAGGAAAAAGTCTCAGGGTCTCAGGGAAAAAAACTTGCCCATTTTTATTTTTCCATGTTACTTTTTATATATTGTGATCATTGCATAAATACAATGTTATGCTTTCTTTGCATTAACTTATAAGTATTTTTCATGTTTTTATATAATTTTGACAATTATGATTTTAAAGGAAACATTTCAAGCTAAAATAATACAATTAATTATTAGACTATTGTTTTATATTTTCATATTATAAATAATATGTACGTAAAAGTCTTTATGCATATAGCTTTTCATTTTTTTAAAAATTATGTCACTTTAGAATAAATTTCCAGAAAAAAGGATCACTGACTGAGGCAGATGTTTCTTCAATATATTCTGGACTTTATGCCTCACATCAGATAAAATTATAAATACATCACATGAAAATAATATCTAGATATATCAATGATTCAAGTATAAAAACTAAAGCCCTAAAAGGACTAAAAGAAAACATGGAACAATATATTTATAATCTTGGAGAGGAAACCCTTTTTAAGCTTGGGGCAAATAAATAAATAATTGATAAGTTTGAATCAATGAAAATTAAAATCTTCTGGAAAGCTGAAGAAAAAATGCCAGCTGAGAAAATATATTTGCAACACATATGACTGGCAATAGCCTAAATTCCTTAACAAATTTCCTCAGTAAAAAGATTGCTCATAACTCAATGACCAAAAGGACAGATAGTCCTAACAGGAAAATAGGCAAAAGACGGGCAAAGATAAGATATAAATGTGAACAATAAACATGTGAAAGGATACTCAATTTCTTTCGTAAGTAAAGAAATGCAAATTTTAAAAACGAGATCATTTTTACTTATCTGATTGACAAAGATAAGGTTTGTTCACACTCGGGTTTTGGAAAAAGGCATTCTCCATTCTTCCATGTAAAATGGCAGTGCAAAACGGAGCAAGCATTTTAGAATGCTCATGTTCTTTGACAAACAGCACAGATTAGCGTTCCCTAGAAAGCAGAGCTTACATGCCTGTATCCCGGAAGCAGGATCGCAGTGGAGACAGGAAGGAGGGAGGCCCACAGGAAGTGTCGACCATGATGGCTGCTCCTTCTCTCAGAACTGTGTCCTGAGCACCAGAGAAACAAAGGTTGCTCAGGACAGAGAACAGAATGGCTCCCAACTCCCCTGGTTAAAAGCTCCCCTGGCAGGTATTAACATGGACTGCAAACACATCCTACAAAGTCTCACGTCAACCCTGAAGGAGAGTAAGTTAAAGAAATTATCGAAAAACTACAATAAACATTTTTAAACTGTTTTCAGAAATCATGTAGTTGACAGTATTGCTATTCTGTGGGTAATACGGGGTAAAACAAATAAGTAATTATGTAATATTCTAAATCTGTCATCGTTAGTATTCTTAAGAACTGGAATTCTCAGGGTAAAAGAAAAAGGGCACAGCCCTGAAATAGAAGAGATAAAGTAAAACTCTGTAGTCCTAGATTTGAGTTGGAAACATCAGTATGAAACAATGATACACTTTATGCAAAAAAAACCTCCACTTTTTTCTATGTCTTTCCACTGAAAAAAGCTTTGAAAAAAATGACAAACACAGTAGAATGCTAGCTCTCCTATAACCCAAGACTATTCTCTGAATCATTTCCCATTAAAAGGAACTAGGGCTCCTTGGAAAACTAGCTGATTCCAGGAGTGAGACTGAAGATGTGCAAGATGAGGCTGGACATCATATCATATTATAATAGGAAACAAAAAGATATCAAAGCTACAGAAGTCATATCAAAAGGATTCACCATTAAGATAAAAAGGAATAAAGATTAACTCGAAGCCTAGAGAAAAAATAGCTAAATCAAAATATTTTTATATACAACCTCTCAACTTATTAAGAATATATATGTTTTATCTTTATAAAGATCAAATGTTTGCCCTTAAAAAAGGAGAGAAACATTAAAATGTTACTAATTGAATAAAAACAAACACCAGTATGGTTATAAACATCAGTTTTGGATTCTAAATCCTGGATTTAAATCCCGGCTTCGTCACTACAACTGTATGACATTGGCCAACTTATTAAATTTCTTTGAGTCACATATCAACTCTAAAAAGGGTTAAATAGTAAGAGAAGCCTGAACCAAAATCCTTGCTTTGCCATTTGCCATTGTACGACCCTGGGTAAGTTACTAAACTTCCCTGTGCTTTAGTTTCTTCATCTGCAACATGGGGGTAACAAACTCCTAGGTGTGTGGTGAGGATTAAATGAGTTAACATTTAGAACAATTCCAATCCCACAGTAAGCCCTTCAATAAGTGTTAGTGTTACCTCCCTGGTCAGTAATTACAAAATCCCCTGGAGTATATGTACATCAAGCGCTTTGCATGGTATCTAGCACACCAACTCTTGGTAGCTGTTAGTATCACTCATCAGTCCAAGATTAAGTTTTGATATAAATGAAAGCTAAACAAGCAAATTCCAGTGTCTTTGCTTACTACAATAAGGAAAACCACAGTGACTACCACCCTAGCCATAGCAGTGTCTCAGAAGGAGGAGCTCAAGGTTAAGGTTTTGGAGGACTGGTTGGAAGCAGGTCCTGCCGTGCAGGTGTGGGACCTGACTGAGCCTGGGCAAGATTCATAATTTAATAGGCACAGAGAAGAGATTGCTGCTGTGAACTGAGTCTTAAGGAAAAAACAGTCACTTGATAAGCCCAGTCGATCAATCTGTTTTTCTGAAAAGGGAGCTAATAACCCTGATAAGAGGTAGCTGAGTCCACAGTTCAGATAAATGAGTTTGTAGAAAGTTCCTGAAATAAACCATAAAGTTATTTGCAATGTCATCTTCTGGGGCAAGAATTTCCTGGGAGAATCAAGTATTGTTAATTGACATGACCTCTGTCCTTAATTAAGCTGTGAGGCTGTAGGTGGTTTCACATTGGTGTCCTTTAGTGCCCATTGTTCTTAATACTTTGTCTTTAACCAAAGCGACCCTTTCTGGAGCTTATGAAAGCATGAAAATCAACTGAATTCAGCTCGTATGTGTGGACAGGCATTGGGAGTTCATATTGCCCTCAAAGAGACCAGACCCAAATCCAACAAGACAGCTGACAATGCTCACATATCTCAATGAAAACCTGTCACACATGCCCGGAAATGATGTGTCTGTGAGATTCAATAAAGCTCGTGATTGAAGTTATGAGGCATTGATTGCAGTTTATGATGGCACAGATGTTGTGCACCTTTGAGACAAGTGTCCCTGGGACCTCTACTTGCTATTTCTTCCTCAGTCAAATGCTAGCAAGTGAGCTTAGGTCCCTGGGTCTAAGGGCAGGCTTAGGACCATGTGGCCACAACAGACCATCTTCTGTTCTGCAATGACAATGCTTCAAAAGACACCGTGGAGGCCTCGACAAGAGCTGCAGTGACACTCCTCTCTCACTGCTGTTCAATAGTGCCTCTTCTCCCCACAATGCTCGAGCCATCCTTGTGGCAGGGAAGCTTCTTGTTCACACTGCAGTTTGCCTTGGTCTATGAAATTCTAGCTTATTTTACCCCATGCTCCTTCCACAGTGAGCTAAGTCGGTTCTTGCTCATGCTTCTCTCTTATTTTGATGGGTCTCAGCATTTGCTGTTTTCTTCTCCATCCAAATACAAAACTGTTCACTTTACCTTTTGGTCTCACTCCACGCTTGTTCAGTTTTCTCCTTATCTTCCCTTGCTGGAGTCTACCAACAGCCCCCAGTAACTACAGCAGTGTATCCTTGCAATGGATGTCTGCGTATCTGATAGCTGGAAATCGTAGCTTACCAGTATTTGCAAACACTGATGGATGGAAGCTGGAATTTATTTTGAGGGGGAAATTTCCATCAGTTCAGGGAAGGAACACATTGTGAGTTCTTTTTGTCATCTGGATGTAAATAAGTGACGTTCCTACTCAAAATTAGATGCCTCCGGCTGAGACATTCAGCATAGAACATAATTGATGGTGTTTTGAAAGGCCATCTTGTTGTGGACAGATGTGGCTCTCCAGAGATTATTGGGATGTGAAGCAATCTGGAGGGTGGGCCAGGCAGTAGCAGAAGGAGGAAGCCTTAGGAGGATGTCACTGCAGCAGCAGCAGCGAGGGCTGACAAGGGATTAGCCCTCTGAAGAGACACCACCAATGGGCTTCCAGAGCTGGAATATCTGACACTGGGTGCTAAGCTTTTCTTTTTGTATTTTTAGTTTTTGTTAGCAGAGTGGGCTATAGTTAACAATGTTGTATTCTCAGTGCCTTGGGAGAAAAAAGAGAAATAAAGGCCTGTACTCCTACTTTGGAATGAAGTAAACCCATAGTATCAGTGACACAGCCAAAATATCAGTAAGGATTAGGTTCACTCGCAAGTGATAGAAAACTGAACATGAGAAAGCGTAAACAAGACAGGAATTGTTTTCCCTCTCATGTAAACAATGTCCAGAGACAAGCAGTCCTGGAGTATATGGGGGCTCCATGATCATCAGGAACCTGGGGTCCTTTTATTCTGTTGCTCTACTGTCTTCAACATGGTCCCAAATGACTGTCGGAGTGACTGCCACCATGCTCACATTCTAACTGCAGGAAGGAGGGAGGAGGTGAAGAAGTTCGCTCCCTTGCACTCGAAGGATACCTCCTCAAGCCCCACGTGACACCTCTACTTATAGCTAATGGAACAGACATACTCCCATGACCACACCAAGCTGCAAGGGAGGCTAGGAAATGTAATTTTTATCTTGGGTGCCCCATGTGTTCAATTTAAAATCAGAAGTTCTATTAGTACAGAGGAGGGAGGAATGATGTTGCCCTGTGATAGACGTAATCATGCCTCCTTCCCCAACATGTCCCTGTGCTAATCTCAGGACCTTACATGGCAAAAGGGACTTTGTAGGTGTGATTCAATTAAAGCCCTTGAGATGGGGCGTTTGTCCTGGATTATCTGGGTGGACCCAATGACATCACATGAATCCTTAAAAGCAGAGAACCTTTCCTGGCGTAGTCAGAGGGAGACATGACAACAGAAAGAAGGGACAAAAAAACTGTGACACTGCTGGCTTTGCAGGTGGAAGGGGACCATGAGTGGAGGATTACACGTGGCCTCTAGAAGCTGGAAAAGGCAAAGAAATGGACTGTTCTGTAGAGCCCCCAGCATGGAGCCTTGCTGATACCTTGATTTTAGCCCAGTGAAACCCAGGTCGGACTTCTGACCTACAGACTGTAAGATAAATTTGTGTTGTTTTAATCCACTAAAGTTGTGGTAATGTGTTGCAGCATAGGCAGCTAACACAGGCACACACCTGTGTTAAAACGCTCTGCTACAGCCAAGCGGATGTAAGTGATCCAGAGATAGCTAGAGGCAGGGGAAAGCCACAGCAGGAGCCCACAGCTGGCGTGGCAGGCAGCAGTGACGGATTTATAAAAACCCACGTACTCACTCAGGATCCTTAGAAGTAATCCCCGGCAAGAGGGCTGGGCTTTCTGAAGAATGAGGCCTGAATTGCCGTTATTTAAATATTAAAGGAAAGGATGACTCTCACTTTGCTTTGGATAACACAAAGCTACTTATGTCATCCCTTCTCAGCCCTGACAAATTTGTGTTCCTAGAAAGAGATCCATGGCCGGGAATGCATGTTAATTATCTAGAGAACTTGGGTTGTGTTGTGGAAAGTTAAGACTAGAGGACCCAGATTTCATTCATTCATTCAACATACATTCACTGACTACCCACAGGGTGTCCATAAAGTCTGGAAACAAAGATTGTTTTTCATATTTTACAAACCGAAGATGTCCTTGACGGTATTGTGCATGGTGGCCTATGTTTTCAGACTTTGTGGATCCCTTGCCATGTGCCCAAGAAATCAGTGAACTGGACAGATGTGGGCCTGCCCGCATGGAGCTCACTGTCTATGGGGAAGACAAACAACAAAACGAGTGAACACCATAGAGAAGGAGGAGGGTTCTACACTCACTAGTTCAAATCTTAGCACTGACCTTGAGCAGATTACTTAACCTCTCTGTGCCTTTATTATAGAAAGCAACTTCTAGGGTTGTTGCTAGGATTAAATGAGTTAACACATGTATAATGCACCTAGAACAACTCCTACACATAGCAAGCACCTAAATACATATTAGCTGCTACCATAATTATTAGCTGCTACCATAATTATTACCAGCCATGTGCCCCAGGGTCTGGGCCTCTTTTTGCCATCCTAACAGCCTATACACCTCACGGGGTTTGTCAGCTCGGATGCAGCAGTGGATGTAAAAGACACTTATGTTCTATTACAGTACATTACAAAGGTATAGTGACATCATCATGGGTTTAGTTACTTCTGACATCTGCTGTTTACTGTCTGTCACTATAGGTAAGCTCATGATGGCCAGAATCTCTTTGCCTTTTGTCACAGATACATCCCAAGCTCCAAGTACAGTGCCGGGTACGAAAGCATTCAGTATAGAGTTGTTGATTTTCCTGAATGAATCAATAAATTAATGAATAAATAAATAAACGGTCCTGGGTGTATGAATCTGCTTGGGCTGCCATAAGAGAATACCACAGATTTAGGTGGCTTAAACAACAGAACTTTATTTTTCACAGTTCTGGAGGCTAGAAGCCCAAGAGCAAGGCACCAGCCAATCTGGTTCCAGGTAAGGGCTTTCTTCTTGGCTTATAGGTGGCCGCCTTCTCTCTGTCCTCCATGGCAGAGAGAGAGAGATCGAGTGCTGGTGTCTCCACTTGCAAGGGCACTCATCCCATCATGAAGGTCCCTCTCTTATGACCTCATTTAACCTGAATTATTTCCTCAGAGGCCCTATCTCGAAACAAAGTCACATTAGAGGTTAGGGTTTCAACACATGAATGTAGGGCAGGACACAATTCATTCCACAGTGCTGAGTGAGTGCATATAGGGTCCATACATCCATTGCAGCTTGTCACCTCTTGCCATGAACTTCTTCAAGCTCTGGCCATTTCATACTTGCACCACCGCCGTCATCACCACCACCTTCGTCCTTATCATCAACAATGTATGGTCTCCTTCCCAGAGAGAGGTTCTCCTAGACTCCAGCACTAGCAAGCCAAATGTCTAGCGTGACCAACAAAAAAAGAGTCTTGTGGATTTTTACAACCAAGAAGAGGCAGATCCATTTGGCCTTGTCAAAAGACAAAATTCCAGCAAATTTAGTTATAGATCTAATCTGCTTTTGTTTGAGATTCATGAATCAAGGCAGCCTCTATTCTGCAAAATAGAATAAGGGCTCCAAATGGACGACAGAAGAACTGTGGGTTTTGTGAGGTGGGAACAAGGAAACAGAACAATAGGAAAAAGCTGATTGGTTAACGTCAGGTTACTTCAGGTTATTTGTAAATATTTAGGCAGAGGTACTTCCTTATTACACTGACTCAGGAAGACTGGAATCTCCTTTCTCCGGAAAAACTGGTCTGTGTTGGGATCTATCTGTTTCCTTAGAGCTTCAGTTCGAATATGTGGCATTTAGCATGAGTGACTCCATTTTGGATTGGGCTGGTCTGTCGGCGCCCAGTGCGGGAGCCCAGTCCAGAACAATGGCCTCCTATCATTCTGTTTAATGGCCTGAGCTTAAGTTCTTCAGTGACCTGAATCTTCAGCTAGACCAAAGTCTTCTGCTGAGCTGCTGTCTTGGAATGTCAGGCTGACCTGCTGAAGGCCACAAAAAATTCAGCAGATGCAAGTACCGTTCATGAACTCTAGTAATTTGCGTTCATGGTGCATTTGTTGCTTATAGAACATTGTTAATTGTTACAATATATATTTATATTTATGAGTTTATGTTGTAAATAATGTGATGATTACTGAAAGGCATGTTGCCAAATCTTATGCATATGCTGATTATCAATCTATATGTGTATGTATCAATGTGTATAAATATGTCAGTTTTGTTTGCAGGGCAAAAACTGCCTGTCATTTATAACTCTTAAGGCTCTTCTCTCTAAATCTGACATGTGCCTAGTGGTATCAAATAAAACAAGACTCCAAATGGTGACTAAATGGTCCTTTCTCTTGTGGCAGCTACTTAATCTGTAACAAAACAAGCAAAATAAAAACTAGACAACACATAAAGCTCACCACCAAGAAAACAAGTCACAAACTGAACAAAGCACTTTCCTTCAGGCTAGATCTTACAGACAAACCCAGCATCGATTTATTTCAAAGTCATTTCTAAAGAGCCTCAGAAAGCCACCCAGCCCCGTCCACAAGTCGGTTAGCTTCAGGGTCACGCTTCCAGTGGGGAGCTGACCCCCAAGTCACACCTGTTTCACAGCCCTGCTAGCACTCAAGGGGCCCAATTAAAGGCCACAGGCAGGGTGGCAGTTCGTCCAGGAGACCCAAGGGCCACGCCCACATTCAGCCTGAGTCATGTTAAGGGTGGTTGTCATGGAGACAGCCAGTGTTTCTTCATGAATGAATAGCTGTTTTGCCACTCTGCCTGGGTCCGGGGCAAGCTGGCTCTTTGCAGAGGCGCACACCGCTGAAGACAGGTTCAAAGGCAAGGGTGGCCCAGTCCTTCCTGGGCACTGATTGAGCTCTGCTGTAGAAAATGCTTGACACAAGACTATGCCAGCCCAAACTTTCTCCTCCCTCCCAGCCCAAACATGGCTTGATTGTTAAAACAGCCATGAATCCCAGAAGACAAACACTGTGTAAAAGAACCCAAATACAGAGGTCCTGGAACAGCCTTTAAAGCATGCAGAGTTCTTGCCCAAGTCACCACCTTCTCACTAAACAAAAGGATGTTTATTCTTACTGAGTCCCTCTTCCTTATTCTATTAAGTTGCAGCTGGCTAGATGCAAACTTTGTGTTGTGCTCTGTCTCTGTATTTGCTATTTGCAGAACAGAACACTACTTTGGAGTGGAGGATACAGCTATGGGTATTTGAGTCTCTGCCCTCAATTAACTCGTAGTGTGTTGGACCCAAAAATCAACAATAAGATGGTAGAACAGAAAAGTGGCGCCTAGCTGATACAGGGGCTGCCAGGGTTAATCCCTTGAGAGGACCGACTTCAGAGCTGAACAAATGGAGGACAAATCATTTAAATGCATGGCTTTAAAGCACTGAGGTCAGGACTGTGCAGTCATTAAAGAAAATGAGGCAGAGCCTTATGTGCTGACATAGGACAAGCCCAGGAGCACACTGGAGACTGACAAAGTCAAGAGCAGAGCAGTGTGTATGATGTGTTCCCATTTGCGGAGAGGGGAGGGTCGGGAGGGGAGACTGTGAATATGCAGAGGATAAGCCCAGAAGCATCCCCAGGAAACTGGTAACAGAAATTTCATTTAGGGACAGAAATAGGGTGGCTGGGAATTGGATGGGGTTTGGGGTGGGACTTTTCACTATATTTTGAATTTGTTACAATATAAATGTATTATCTTTTGATAGCTTTTGAGTTTAACTTAACACAATTTTTAAGACACATACATAGCATTCTTCATTTGGGAGTAAAAGGGAAGCAACACTGTATATATGTGGGGGAGGTGGGTGAGTTCAATGCAATCTCAATCAAAATCTCAGCATGGTTTTTTGAAGAAATTGCAGACTGATTCTAAAATTCTCATGAGAATACAAAGGACCTAGAAGAGCCAAAATAAATTTGGGAAAGAATAAAGTTGGAGGACTAACACTACTTGATTTTAAGAATTATTATAGATACTCCAGGACCTGCCAACCTGCCTGCTCGACTTCCCAGGCCCCTGCCCTCCTTGCCAGCAGCATGCTCAGAAAGGCCATGACTTTCTCTGCTTTGTGTGCCCTGGCTATGACTTTCCCTCACTACCTCCAGAATCAACCACCGACCTACTAGAATTAACTACAAAGCTAGACTCGACCACACACGTGTACCTGGAAAACATGCTCTCGAATTCTCTGCTGATGTGAAGTCAGCCACCTCCACCTTTGTGGAAGAAGTCACCGAGATCACAGCTGATTACAGTGCACTTCAGACAGAGAGCTTCGTGAGTGAGGATTTTGTAGACATCACTGTTGTTTATTCTGAAGAGACCATGACTGGACCACCAGATCCGCCCAACACCTCCACAGGAAGCAAAGAGCACACTGCAGTGCATGTTTAAAAGGAAGCAACTTCTCTGCTAGCTGTGTCTATCACTGTGCTATCTGACACTTTCTAAGAAGATTGAGCTCTTGCACAAGCCTATCACTACACTATGGAATATTGCATAACTGTAGAAAATGGGAGAAACACAGGATCTACCTAGCTGAGGGGCAACAGGTATTGATCCTGGCTGGCTGGAGTGAATTGGGGAGGGAAATTTCATAGCTGTGGTCCATTTAATATGGGCTCAATAAATGTTCATTTGAATTGAAAGAAAAAAGAATTATTATAAAGCCAAGCTATTCAAAACACCACAGTACTGGTACAATGATAGACTAAAAGATCAATGGTATAGACTAGAAAGTACATTTGCAGAAAGATCTCTAGAAATATATACAAGAAACTAGTGATGGCGCTTATCTTCTTTCAGGTGGGGATCCGGGTGATGGAGACCTGGAGGGCACACTTTTCACTGTACATTTATTTAATTTTGAATCACATAGATGTATTATCTATCTAAAAAATGAAATTAAAAAAGCACTTATGCCACTTCTTAAAGCACAGTGTTTGCTAACTTATCAGGAAATGTTGAATACCTTCCAGTTTGGTAAACAAAAAAGGGAGAAATCAAATGGTCTATTAGATCAATTTAAACCAAGGTTAGGGTCCTGGAACTCTGAGTTTTCAAGATGGTTAGTCATCCTTTCTGAGCACATTAGGAAAGGTCATGTCTGAAAAAGGTTGTTCAACCCTGTGACTAATGTTCCTTGGTCAAGTCTGGTCGCAAAGCCACCGAACTCTATATTGAGAATGGGGCTGAATTTCTGGTTCCTATCTGCATCTGAGGTCTCAGTAAACAGGAATTGTTTTTCCTTTCCTTCCTTTCTTTTTCCTTTCTTTTTTTAAAAAGGCAGCTTTATTAGGCATAACTGATAGACAATAAGCTGTACCTATTTAAAGTATACAATTTGATATATATACACTATTCCAAAGAGTAAACATATCCATCACCCCCAAAGTTGCCTTGAGCCCTTGGTAATCTGTCTCTCATGACCCTTCCACTTTCTAAGCCTAAACTAACACTGATGTGCTTTCTGTCAATATAAGTTAGTTGTCATTTTCTAGAATTTTGTATAAATGGAATCATGTAATATTTACTGGTTTTTGTCTGGCTTCTCTCACTCAGAATAATTACTTTGAGATTCACTCATGTTGTTGAGTGTTATCAGTAGTTCACTTCTTTTCATTGCTGAGTAGTGTTCTATTACATGGATGGATCATAATTTTGTATCCATTTGCTCATTGATAGGTATTTGAGTAGTTACCTGTTTGGGGCTGTTACAAATAAAGCTGCTGTGAACATTTGTATATGTGCCTTTGTATGGATTAATATTTTCTTTTCTTTTGGTTAAATATCTAGAGTGGCATGGCTGGAAAATACAGGAGGTATGTGTGTAACTTTTTAAGAAACTGACGGATTCTTAGTTTTAGTAGGTTATTAGAAGATCCCATCAGATTTCCTGGTGGAATTTCTAATGGAAAATCCAATCAGATTTTCTGATGGAACCATCTGATAAATGTTCATGTATGCAAATAAACATAGTTTTACTTATTCTTTTCCAATCTAGAAGTCTTTATTTTATTTTATTTTATTTTATTTTATTTTGCCTGATTGCCTTGGATAGAATCCCCAACACAATGTTAAATAAGAGTGGTGGGAACAAACATCCCTGTGTTATTCTTCCTCGTAGCTGGAAAGATTCTGTCTTTTAAAAGCAAGTATGATATTTTACAGGGCTCCTGCAGATGACCTTGATCAGGCTGAGGAAGTTCTCTTTTATTGGTTTGCTGAGAGTTTTTATCAGGAATGAATGTTGGATTTTGTCATCACCTAGGAGTTTTTCTCCACCTATGGAGATGATCATACAATTTGTTTTGTTTTGCTTTGGGAAGGATTGTTGTTGTTAGTTACTATAGTTAATCAATTAATAACAATAATTGTTTTCAAATATTAACCCAACCCTGCATTCCTGGGATAAGCCCCACTAGGTCATGTTGCATTATACTTTTAATATATTGTTGAATTAAATTTGCTAAAATTTTGTTGGAATTTTTGCATCTATGTTCATGGAGTATATTGGTCTGTAGTTTTTTCTGTTTTTGTTTTTGTTTTTCTTGGTATGGTTTTGTCTGGTTTTAATGTCAGGGTATGAGTTGGGAAGTACTCCTTCCTCTTCCGCTTCGATTTTTGGGGAGAAGGGTTTACCTAGAATTGTTATTATTTCTTCCTTAAGTACTTTTTAAAATTCGCCAGTGAAGCCCTCTGGGCTTGAAGTTTTCTTTATGGGATGGTTGCAAATTCAATTTCTTTAATAAATATAGGATTATCCTGGTTATGTATCTTTTTTCTTCAGTGAGCTAGGGTGGTTTGTGTCTGCCAAGAAATTTGTCCATTTTGTTTAGGTTGCTGAATGTATTGACATTAAGTTGTTCGTATTTTCTTATTATAATTTTAACATCTACTGATGCTGCCTCTCTCATTCCTAATATTGGTAATTTGTATCTTCTCTTTTTCTTCTTGATTAGTCTAGCTAGAGATTTATCAATTTTATTGATCTTAAAGAACCAACTCTTGGGTTTATTGATTTTCTCTATTGTTTTTGTTTTCTATATCATTGGTTTTCACTTATATATTTAATATTTCACATATATATTTCATTTATGTATTTAATATTTCCTTTCTTCTGCTTCTTTTGGGTTTAATTTGCTCTCTTTTTCTAGCTTCTTCAGGTGGAAACTAATTTGAGACCTTTCTTCTTTTCTAATAAAGAGATTTAATGCTATAAATGTCCTCTTTTGCAATCTCCCACAAATTATTAGTATTATTATTATTAAAGATAAGATCTTGCTCTGTTGCCCAGGCTGGAGTGCAGTGGCACAATCATAGCTCACTGTAACCTCAAACTCTTGGGTTCAAGTGATCCTCCCACCTCAGCCTGCTGAGTAACTAAGACTACAGGCATGTATCACTATGCCCAGCTAATTGAAAAAAAAATTTTTTTTTTGTCGAAACAAGGTCTCACTATGTTGCCCAGGCTGGTCTCGAACTCCTGGGCTCAAGCGAATCCCTCCATCTTGGCCTCCCAAAGCACTGGGATTGCAGGCGTGAGCTACTACACCTGGCCCACAAATTCTGATATGTTATGTTTTCACTTTCATTCATTTCAAAACACTTTCTAATTTCCCATTTGATTTCCTCTTTGATACCTGGGTTATTTAGAAGTGTGTTATTTATTTGGAGAGCTCTTTCTGTTGTTGATTCCTAATGTAATTCCTTTGTAGTAGGAGAACATGCTTTGTATGACTTTAATCCCTTTAAATATATTGAGATTGGATTTTGGCCCACAATGTGCTCTCTCTTGATGAACGTTCTGTGTGCACTTGAGAAGAATGTGCCTGCTGTTTTGGTTCTTTCAGTCAGGAGAGTAAATCCAGTCCCTGTTTTCCCATCTTGGCTGGAAGCAGAAGCCCAACAGGACTTTTAAGGAAGATATACAATCTCAACTTTTCATCAACCTTGAGTGATTCTCAACCTTATCTACATATCACAGTCACCTCAGAAGCTTAAAAAAAGAAGATGCCAGGGTCCAGCTCCCTGACCCAATTCTATTTTAATTGGTCTGGGGCAGGCTGCTCAGTAAAACCAAAGTCTTGTGAGAGCCAAAAAGCTTAATTTGGTGCTTTGGCACCATTTCCATACCAGCAGGCGGGGATTTAACATTTGGCTGTCCTGGGTGATGTGCCTCTTCGGGACAATGCCAGTGCTCTGGCGGGTGACACAGGTGGTTGCAGGCGAAGAACAGTCCCTCATCAGTCACCTCAAGTTAGCCCATGAGCTCAGCTAAAAACCGTGAGCTTTCCGTGCAGACACAGCTCGAGACAAGTCCCCAGCTGGGGAAATGTGAATAAGGAACAAGTATAGATGATATTGGGGAAGTTATTGTTAATCTAGTCGTATGTCATGATAACAGCTATGAAAACAATGTTATTATTTTCTATATATATACTGAAGTATTTGGGGGTCAATTGGGGGCTGTAATTTATTGTAAAATACTTAAAGGAAAAAAATTTCAGCCTCCTTCTTTCTTTTGTAATTAATTATGACCTCAACAGGGTCCCAGACAACTCAGCACCACATGAACAAGATGAAGGAAACAGGATCCAGGAGGATGAAGGAAAGAAGACAGAAAGCAGCACCCCCTCCTGTTAAAGGCGTGTCCCAGAAGTTACACACAGCGTTTCCCTTTACATCCCACCCGCCAGGACTTAGTCACATGGGTGCACTTTGCTGCAAGGGAAGCTGGGAAAAGGGAGACCTTCGGAGGGTTTTGCGTGCCCCACTGAAACACAAGGTTAGCACTACTGAAAAGAAGATAACAGATAATAGGGGGTAGTGATTAGTCTCTGTCATCTGTAAAACTACCCACCTGAGCAAATTTTCAAAAGTTATTGCTATGAGATTTAAAGAGATAACTCCAGTTGGAAAATTGGAATCTAGCTGGCAATTCCAGGGAAAACAAACCCTTATTTTCCCAGATTAAGTGTGAAAAGAAAATACAGGTTTTTTTTTATTCAGAGCTATAACACAGCACTTCTCAAATCTGAGTGTGCGGACTGATCACCCAGGGGCCTTGTTGAAATGCAGGCTCTGATTCAGTAGGTCTGGGGGAAGATCCCAAGATTCTGCATTTCTAACAAGCTCCCCAGGGAGATTGACACTGCGGGTCTGAGGGTCATACTTTGAGTAGCCACGGATAGCACCCTGCAACGGGTTGAACTGTGTCCTCCAAAAAGATACATTGAAGTCCTAACCCCCAGTACTTGTGAATGTAATTTTATTTGGAAATAAGGTCTTTCCAGATATAATTAAGATTTAAATTAAGATGAGGTTATACGGGATTACAGTAGGCCCTAAATCCAACCACTTGTGTCCTTCTAAGAAGAGGAGAGGGCACACAGAGTCCCACACAGTGACGAAGGCCAGGCAGAGATGGAGGCAGGGATTGGAGTGATGCCCCTATAGGCCAAGCAACGACAAGGGTTGCCAGGAGCCACCTTGCTGGAAGAGGCAAGAGGGATCGCCCTCTAAAACCTCCAAAGGGAACATGGTCCTGCCCACACCATGATTTTATACTTCTACCTTGTGACGTGAGAAAACATTTCTGTTTTTTCAAGCTGCCCAGTTTCTAGTAATTTGTTATGGCAGCCACGGGAGACTAATACATACCTTTTCATTTGATGTGGCAGGTGTGTGGGCCAGAAGATTCTTTAAGGTTGTGCATTGTCAATATTGTGTCAGGTTTCATTTCTTTCCTACCCAAGGCAGCATTTCTCAAAGCATAGAGCAATGACTTAGGATATTCATTTAAGATTCAGATTTATGGGCATCACTCTACCCATGGCATCGGTATTCCTAAAGTTTGGTTCCAACACTAGCATTTTAAACAGACACCCCGGGCAACAGCTCTCTAGAGCTTTCCCTAAGTTTCTGCAGTGTAGACAACCTTATTGTGTAATGTGAATCCAAAGCCAAGATGTCTAAAAGCTGCTCTCCACTTAAGAACTGCCCTGAAATTCCACTGTCAAGACCTTAATCCTTCAGCTAAAGAGATGAAGGATTAAAAAGCAAATGCCAGGCTGGGCGCAGTGGCTCACACCTGTAATCCTAGCACTTTGGGAGGCTGAGACGGTGGATTGCTCAAGGTCAGGAGTTTGAAACCAGCCTGAGCAAGAGCGAGACTCCGTTTCTACTAAAAAAAAATGGAAAGAAATTAATTGGCCAACTAAAAATACATAGAAAAAATTAGCTGGGCATGCTGGCACATGCCTGTAACCCCAGTTACTCAGGGGGCTGAGGCAGGAGGATCGCTTGAGCCCAGGAGTTTGAGGTTGCTGTGAGCTAGGCTGACGCCACGGCATTCTAGCCCAGGCAACAGAGTGAGACTCTGTCCCCCCCGCCCCAACAAAAAAGCAAATGCCTCTGCCACTGAGCTGGATGCTTTTAATTTCTTCCCAGAGAAGAGCTTTCTTCCAAATTCTTACATCCCTACCTATCTCAAATTGCTGAATGCAAGTACAACTTGACAGTTCTCTACTCCCAGAGATACACGGCATGCAACTTACCTGGTCACTGGTCCGTGTTAGGAGCTACTTGATGAGAATGTCTTGTGTAAGCTAGTATCAGACATTTAAACCTTAATCCGAAAGAGCAGTAGTGGGGAGATGAAAAGGCTGCTATACCACTCACTCATTGTGTGAGCTACAGTCCACCACTCATGCCTTTTGGGCTTCAGGTCCCCTTCTGAGAAATGGGGCTCTAATATCTGCCCCTCCCACCTGGTAGGGGCTATCATGACCACCCCAGGGTTCTAGGGAGTGGGAGGCTTGTCCTGATGAAGGGTTCAAGCCACAAAGCAAGTACAGGAGCTGTCTGGCAGTCCTGGGAGAGGAGAGACAGCCTGCTTCTCTGTTTGCCTAGAGTCTGAACTGCATGGTAGTCCTCCAAAAACTGCTGTTAATTTATTGTGGCTGACTTAATTGGTTGCTGTTTTCAATTATTTTCTTGGGGGTGACTCTTTTGTTCTATGTAACATTAGTTTGAGTACTCAGAATAATCAGCCTTTATAGATTGATGAACAAATAAAGTCCCTCCCTATCGTTCTTCCTCATTCCCAAACATTCACAGTGCCTTTAAGGAGTTTGATAGTGATACAAGTGACGTAAAGGCTCCTGGAAGGCTTAACATAAGTGCAAATCGATCTCTAAAAAAACCAACACAAGTGAAAAAAATCAGAACTGCGGTTGCCTTTCTGGAATTGGCAGGAATTGACATAGAAGGGTGAATGAGTCAATTTTCTGGGGTGATGGTAATATTCTATATCTTGACAGGGTGTTGTGGTTACAAGGCAAATGCATTTGTCAAAACCCAGCAAATCGTCGTGCATTTTCATTGTCTGCAAATTTTACAAACAAGGTAAGAGATGGATCTTTCCAAGTTTCTTTCCTACCTCATGAAAACACCACCTTTTGGCATATATGAAAAGAATACCATGCTACTGAGTTGTGACCCAGCCTTGCATTTGTTGGCTCAGAAAACAGTATCTCAAAATTAAGGCCACAGAAGCAAAAGTTTTTCTCTGACCTTCTCCTGCCCTCCCATCTCAGTCCCATTCTCCCCCCAGGCTAGCCATAGAAACCAGAACCCCTTTTCCCCAAAGCCAGCTATAACACCTAAACACATTACTCCCTAACTTTCCCTCTACCTTTCTGTGTAAACATTGGCCATGAAGAAATTACCTGACCTATCTTATTTGACCACAGGTCATAAGACTCCCATTCCAGAGAGGGCCCTGCCCCATACCCAGAAGGAGGGAATGCATACTTAGAGAGCCCAAGAAGAACCCAGACAGACAGGCCTTGCTGGGTTTCCCCACTTAGTTTATTATTATAGCATTGGTTCATACTCTTTTTATCCAATCATATTCTACACGGCTATCCATACTTTGTTCAACCTAAGCATAAATAAATAATGGACAATTTCCCCTGTGTCTCCTGTATCTCTGGGTTTTCATTTTGAAGGCTTCTGTGTACATATTAAATAAATTTGTGTGCCTTTCCTCCAATTAATCTACCTTTTGGGAGTTGATTTTTCAACAAACCTAAAATTTTCCCTTGACCCCTACACCTTAAAAAGCAGAGCCTGACCTATATGCCCGCTTTCTGGCCAGCAAGAGCCTTCAGCCCGAAGGCTCCTGCCCATGCTTTCCCCTCACTCCCTCTTCCTCCTGATGGACCCTGATTTGTCCCTCCTCTTGGGAACAGGAGTAACAAACTATCTTTTCCATGGCAGTCATCTCTTCATCTGTTAACCTCACCATACCTGAATATAAAGAAAATATCAGTAAGCTAGCTCAAAAGTGTTGTCGTGGGCAGTGCAAGGCCAGTCAGACATAACCAGGTCCACACACATTTGTGTCTTTCCATGAGGTCGGACTTTCACTGATGCTTATTCAATCGTAAAAGCCATGAGTTCCCAAGGAGGTAGTTCTCCTTAGTACTGGCCATTCACTTGGTAGCCTGAGCTGTGGGCACACAGGCTCAAGCCAATCTGCAAGTCAGTCAATATTGCAAACCATACATACTAGTATACTTAATCAATACATAAATGTTATAGATCTGACTTTCCACATTAAAAAGAGTAACACTGAACATCAAAAGAAAAGGGGATAGGAAAAAGGATTAACAAACCAGCCCAAGGAGAGTGAGAATGCGGACAAGAACAATGCCCTGAGCTGACCCAGGCATCTTGCAAGGAAGAGTCCTTGGTTTGGGTAGATGCCAGGTACTGACCATGAGTGACCGCAGGATGATGTCTAGTGAGATGGCTGTATTGAACTGGTGAAGCTCTGCTCTTCTTGCATGCAGTCCTTGAGTCCACTGGTGAGGGCTTAGAGTAAAAGATGTGTCTGGTTCAGTGTAGTCTATTGATTAGGTGAGTGCCTGGTCCCATTGGCATTATGCCTTTTGAAATGTAAGGTGGAGTCTTTTTCTAAGATGGAGTTACTAATGCTCTATACAGGGGTCTACACAGGAGGGCTTTGGTCCAGCCTTAGTCTGGTTGAAACCACCTCTCCTGTGGGGTTTCCATTTACGGCTAGGCTCTTACCCCCACATTTCCCCCAAGATGCCCCAGATTCCAAGGTGGACCTTTATTCCTTCAGTTTAAAATTTTAGCACCTTATTAAATGCTAATGCCCCTGATGTAGGTAGACATAGCCCATGCCTTCCTAATTCATCCAACCCTTCCATAAGGATGTGAGAGCAAACCACACAGGCTGGAGAGGGAAGAAGGAAAAGCTTCTACTGATGCTGATGTTGATAAAGGTCCTTTTCTAATTTTTTTCTTGTCTTGTCATTTATGACTAAGAAAGGGATTGTGGTGATGGGAACCATGATTTTGACCTTATTTTTCATTCCTTTTTTCTCTTTTCTTTCCTGTCTTTTAGTTTCTGGCTTCATTAGTAATCATGATAGCTGATCCAGATAAAGAATTGCAAGATTTCATTAATAGGTTGGAAAGCAGCATTTAAATAATTAATCATGTCTAAATATTAATAGAAGTTGTGAAATTGATCAGACTGGCTAAAATCAAACTCTCATGATATGCAAAGAACTAGTGGAAGTGGAATAGGCTTTGAACCTAAATGATTTCTAGAGATATGTAAATCTATTTCTGACTATTCCTGTACTTTCAGATGTTTCTCATCATGGGCAATGACAAGAATGAGAAAGGTGACGTCAGGCCATCCTAGCAGAAGCCGAGGAAGCTGAGAGAGAGGAATCTGGGACATGCAAGATCTGGGTACCAGGCTTGGCTGTCACCAAGCACCTCTATGCAGTGATGGCCTCTAAGAATCCCAGGCACCTCATTTAATTGGGGTCCGATATCGTAATTTGAGATCTTGGTGAATAGGAGTCTTCAGGAGAAATGTCTAATTTGGGCTGTGTTAATGTCTTCAAGTGTGAGCAAGAAAACAGGTTGTTCCTAACCCACAGGAGAAATATTTTATTAACCTGAGGCCTTGGAAATGTTCATTCCTTCCTAAGGGAAGTTTAAATTATTGAAGGCCTCGTCTCTTTATTAGTAGTTTTCTCATCTGAGAAGAGACCAAAAGGGGCAGAGCCAGTCCTGGGACTCTCTGTCTGGCAGCAAATCCATCTTCTGCAAGCCCCTCTCTGTCTCCCCTCATTCTTCCCTCCTTGTCCTTCTTGGCCACACCTGCCTCCTGTGGTCCCCTTCCGGCCACTCTCTCAAATGTATGTGAACAGTGCTCTATTTTGGTGGAGAAAAAAATGTCGTTCACATTTTTATTATTACTTTAAATTATCAGAAGGCTTAATGCCTTGACATATTTTCTATCTCTGGAGGGTTTGCTTAATAATACATGTATTTATTAGGGAGAGGACCACGTAAATACTCAGGGAGATATAAATGCTAATGGTGCGGTATCAGGCATCTGAACCCGCTTGGCTTTTTCAGGGAGACAACCCAGGGTGTAGGAGAAGCCACGCCCTATTCCCCCATGGGTAAAACTGGCTCCACTGTTGTATTTTTTCCATGTTATTCAAACACTCACGTCTCTCTTCTCTGACTCCTTTCCAAATTTCAAACTGCAGCCCTGATTTATCCTTTCTTTTATGAAGGACACTCTTCCCGGCCAGCTTCAAAAGCTTCCAGGGCTTATTACCATAGCAACAGGAGCGCGCTGCTGAATCAGCACCACCGCAGGGCTGGGGACAGCACCGCCCCCCACAACGCCGGATCTCAGGTCGCAGCACTGCGTGCAGCCAAAGGAGCAGCTCTGAATTTCCTGAGCTCACAGGCATTAAAAATAGGGAATATTATCCCATGAGCAAATTATTGCACGCCTCCAGACCTCTTTCCTCTCCTCTCCAGACAGGAGTGTGTTTTTCTCTAACTCGATGCAGAGGAAAATCTTGAGATGGTTCTGTCCAATTCCGCCCAATACAGGGGTGACTCAATGTGTAGGTCGGGGGAGACCTTCTGTACCACCCTTCTAAGGGCTTAGACCCACCTGCGTCTCAGACCCACCTCACATCCTGGGCTATGGAAAGAGGGAGAGGTGAGATGTTTGGGACTGAACGAAATTTGGTGGCTGACACTGGCGTGATCCTCCTGGGCAGTGTAGAGGGACTTCTGGCTGTGGAGGAAGGTGGCCCTCCACAGACACCAAGACGGAAAACGGAGGTGCAGCAGTACTGTGGCTTAGGCAAGCAGAGCGCCCACTCACATGGGGACCAGGTGAGTGCAGGCCCCTGAGAGGCTCCTGCAAGGCGTCCTGGAGGTCAAGAGGACTCCTACGGCCTCTGGAGGTGAAATCCACCCTCTGGATTCTGCATCTCCACCCAGGCTTCACCTCTTCACCCCTGTCCCTCCCCAGGGGAATACTTTCTAGATTGAGGTGCAGGAGCCTTTAGACTTTCAAGGCATTTTTTCTAAATCTTTTCTAATGGCATGCAACCTTCCATTTCTTCCCCTGGCAATGAAACTTTTCAAATTCAAAGACCAGTAATTGAAACTTTTTTCTGTTTTTTTTTCCTTTGTTACTCATAACATTATGCAATGAACATAGACTTTTTAAAATTTACTTTGTGTCGTCCATGGACCCTTTCTCAAAATAATATTTTTAAATGCATAAAAATAAAAAAGAAACCAATCATAATGAAACATAAGATGTCAATATATTCAAAAACAAATGTGTGGTATAGTTACATTTGTGCTTCTTTATTAATAAATTAATAAGATCAGGCACCTTGATTTGAAATTGCTGATGTGCACATGAGACATATGCCACAAATACGATGTGCTATGAAAATATCTGTGCTTTCTATTGGTTACAAATCATGGGTACTGTGAATAGTATGAGGCCCAATGCTTACATTGAAATTAAAAAGAAATGCTAAATTTCAGTTATGTTATGTCAAGAACTGGGAAGGGTCTGAGATTTTACCCTACTTGTTAGGGTAACAAATTAGCCGGAGATAGTTTCATGGATGCTGATAGAAGACATGAGATTTCTGGGTCAGACATAAAGGACAGTTTATTCCTCACCGCAACAGCAATAGTCAGAGGATCAGCATTTGTGCTGGTTCTCTGATCCCTATTTCCCACACAGTAATGCAAAGACAATGGATGATACCTGCACACACAGTGGGTTGAATTTTGTTATTTATTAAAATCTAATGGACTTATTTTTTTAAATGAATTACTCAATATTTTTAAATTTTCTGTTTTAATTTCTAAAATATTGATAGTGAGATTCAGATGATCAAAAACTCTTTGGGGTCATCAATAATTGTTAAGTTTGCTTACTTAAAAATTTTTGGTCCTGAGTCCAAAAGCTTGAGAACCTCTGGTTCAGATGATCCACATAGTAGGGTTGGGAAGATAGGCAGGGGGCAGAAAGGAATACTGGAAATAAAAATCATATTCTATAATAATAAAAAACATTTTAAAAGAGGGTGTTGTGTGAGACGATACCTAGGGTGATACCATAAAGATTCTGTGACATGGGGGTATAAAACTTTCATCAAGACTGAATTCAAAAACACTTTACTGGAAGGAGGTGAGCACTAAACTCTGACTGTTTTTCTTTTGCCCAAATTCCTTTCTAAGGGGGCCTGGTTAGTCACACTTACAAATGATAAAATCTCACTGAACAGGTTTTGTTAACCCAATATAATCTTTACTTCCCAACCTGATTCCTTGTAGCATCATATGAAAAATAGAAGACCCTTATCTTAACTCCTTTCTCTGACTCCTGACTCTGGTCTTTTAGACAAAGCCTACATCTTTCAGTCAACTGTCAACTAAAGAATCCCTAAACCCACCTATGACTTGCAAGCCCTCATTTTGAGACGTCCCACCATTTTGGGCCAAACCAATGTATGCCTTCCATGTATTGATTTATGGCTTTACCTGTAACCCCTGTCTCCCTGAAATATATAAAACCAAACTGTAACCCAACCACAGTGAGTCCACTTGCTTAAGGCTTCTTGGGCATGGCTCTGGGCCATGGTCCTCAAATTTGGCTCAGAATAAACCTCTAGAGTTTGGCTTCTTTTCCATTGACAAGGGCAAGAGCATATGATGAAGGAATGGATCCTTTCAGCAGCCTGGTGAATCCAACACTTAATTCTTCCCTCTGACACAATATTACTTTAGTTCCCACCAGACTCTCTTAGAAAGAGCAGAAAAACAAGGAAGAAATCAGAAAAACTGAGCATCTTTCCAAAACAGACCGAAATAAGCATTGACTGGCTAGTGTAAGGCCCTCTCCCAACTCTGCACCATTTCCCCATGAGAACTCAAGAGGAAGATGAGATCCAGCTATAAAAGAAAGCAGTGGCATTCTCTTCGTCCCAAGTCACTGCCCACCCTGCACAGCTGTGAACTGGGTCTGGGTGTCTGAACATTCTCAGGACTCCAGGATCCGTGTTACATCATCATGAGCTAACAAACCGGTGTGGTGGTGTCTGGGCCTCCAAAAGCAGAAACTGAGTCTCTGGCATGCTGTGGATGGGAGGCATGGGGAAAACCAGAAGGAGAAGAGCCCAAAAATAAAGACAAAAGTTGCCTCCTTTACAATTTTGCCTAGGATAAAAACGGAAGACGGCAGTACATATAATTTAGATTTTTGAATGCTTGCCTGTCTCTATTTCCAATCGTAAACCCTTGGCACACATAGCACTTTTTTCTTCTTTTCCCTTTGCTCTCTGCTTCCCCACGTTCTCGTTCTCATCACGTGGTTTCTTTTAGAAGTACCACGTGATAAACACGGTTGATGGTGGAAGGAGATGCCCCTGGCAAAGAAAGGCAGCCGCCCCTCTTTCCCTGGGAGCTCCATCCCTGCCCCCTTGGTCCTAATGTACTGAGTCTTGAGGTCTCTCCTTCTGACTGATTTCCAAGCACTGGCCTCAGGGAGGTGCGGGAAAACCAATCAGTACCAAAGTATCTCTTTTGCTGCATAACAAATGATTGCAAAATCTAGCAGCTTAAGACAACAATCGTTGTACTACTATTGCTAGGGATCTGGGTGTTGACTAGGCTTAGCTGGGCATTTCTTGCTCATGGTCTCTCTTGCAGCTGCAGTCAAGATGGGAAATTCAATGGCTGGGGGTTGGGGTTGCTCCAGAGTCGGAGGGGAATCACCTAAGGTTTCCTCACTCACCTGTCTGGAGGCTGATGCCAGCTGTCCCGAGACCACAGTTGGGGCTGGCAGCCAGACACCTCCACGTGGCCTCTCTATGTGGCCTCTCCGTGTGGCCTGGGCTCCCTCACAGCAACAGCAAACATCTCAAGAGACAGCCAGGAGAAAGTGGTGTCACCTTTTATGACCTAACCTCAGCCTCAGTTCTGCTGTCATCTGTCAGAGCTGTCACAAGCCTCCACCCAGACTTATGGGGAAGGGACACAGACCCCAGTCTCAGTGGGAGGAGTGTCCAAGAATTTTGGGGCCAAAACAAGTCAAAGCTTTTCCCTTACCCTATTTAGTTAAGGCTGGACCATTGAAACACCAGCTTTTCTAAAATATTGTGGCTTCACTTGTTATTAATATAGGTAACCTGCCTTACTAGGAATGGCAGAGACAGCCAGCTGTCACTAAAAATCTCTTCCTTTCTTATTTAGGAAGAGCACCCAGTTTTTAGCTCGGCACATATCTTTCCACAATATGAGCCTCTATTTCCCAGATGCCTTGCAGCTAGATGTGGACATGTGACTAAGCTCTGGAGAAGGAATGTAATCAGAAATGTCATGTGTAACTTCTGAGTGGTGTCCTTAAAGGGAGGGAAGAAGCTCTTCTTCCTCTGTTTCCTTTCTGCTGGGGGAATGTGGAAGTGGCAGCTTTGGTTCCAGTGGCTATCCTGGACCACGGGGACAAGGCATCTGAGTGGAACCTGAGTCTCTGCAGACTTTGCTGACCTCTCTTTTCAGCCCAAGACGACATACTTAAAGACTTACTCTGAGAAAGGATAAAATTTTGTCAGCAAAAGTCACTATCATTTTGGGCTTCTCATGGTGACAAGAGAGCTGAACTTAATCCTAAAATGATGTACAGACCAAAGCTCACTCTCTTGACTTCACGTCCCATAGAGCAAAACTCTGAAGGGAAAAGGATCTTCCTCATTTCTGGTGAATACTTTTACTACTTACTCACCAGATCGTTAGAGTCTCTGTTGAGTCCAGTGTTTCTCAGTGTGGGTACTGTTGTTATTGGGAGGCAGAGGCATCCCTTAGGACATTTAACTGAAGGTCAATAACCGACCTTTCCCTCACCCTACTCCTACAAATCACTGTGAAAACACAGAAGTCTCCTCACATTTCCAAACACTCCCTAGGTACATGATACCACCGTCAGTTGAGAACCACTGCTATAGACCAAAAAAGCGAGCCTGACCCTCTCTTCCCCACCTACCTCAGAAATTCTTTCCTTCTGATGACTAATACCGGGCATGACCCATCCCAAAACCCACATTGGTGTGACCTCACCATGTCACCCTTGGTGGATGCAGAAGTTCTTAACTCAGGTTATAAGCCAATCTTGCTGGGTGCGGAGAGCTTGCCAGATTTGGTAGGATAGGAAGTTACTGGGCACACAGATCAAGCCAGGACAGCAGAACTGGATACAAGGACTCTCTGGTGCATGAGCACATATTTGTGTGAAAAAAGAAGACACATCAAAACAAAGGACAGAAACCACTGAAATACAATTGACATTGTCATTTCAAGGTATATTTTAAAGAAATATCTTCTTTTCTCAAACATCATTGAAAAATAATCTATAGTAGAAGTCATTGAGCCAGACAACCTCTTAAGTTTGCAAGTTTATAAGTATTCTTAATATTGCTGCAAGGTTAAAACAATCATGAATCTCTCATTCTAGTTATGGCTCGAGGTCAAAGAACTAATCTACTTCAGAAGTCATCTGAAGGGGCAGAGGGAATATATTTTGAAAACTAAAGACATGCAAGCATTAAATCATCTTTCCTACAACAACTTCACCTTGGTGCAAACACACATACACTTTTCTCATATATACTGGACTGGGATATCTCCTTATATATACCAAACCTCACATCTTCAGGCTGGTCCCCATATTTCAGGATACCCTCCAGCATGGCCCTTTGTCTTCTCACCTGCTCAAGGAAACTCACAGACATTGCATGTGGCCCCTCTCTGGGCCTGCAGCCAGCTCCTCCACAGTCCCTTGCACTTGGACCGTGCCCTAATGTGTGCCTCCCGCCAAGAAGACAAAATGGTGAAGGCAGCTGTGCAAGGGCATCAGTTTTAAAAGATGTTGCAAGTCTCACAATACACTAAGGCATCTCTTTACTCAGTGCGAGGAGGCTTTTAAAAACTAACATGTCCTTCTCAACTTCAAATCACATTAGGGTTCATGACACCATGAGGTATAATCGTACTGTTTTACAACCTCAATCAATACAGAAGACTGAAGATAGTTATTTGAATTCCTAAAACTATAAGGGGCATCTACTCTAGAATGAGGATTAAAGTGCAGGAATTCCTACCTTCCTTTGACTATAACAACCTGAATTTTTCAAAGGTTTCAGATGGTCAATAAAAAAAATCTTCAGTTTTTAATTTTTATTTTTTATTTCTTGAACAGGAGGAGTTGGGAATAAACCCTTCTTTTAACATAGGATTGCCAGACTAGGCAAAACAAACAAACAAACATCCTACCCAGGATACACTGTTAACTTGAATTTCAGATAAACAACAATTTTTTAAAATTATCTGTCCCATGCAATACTTGGGACACTTATAACTAAAAAGAAAAAATTTATTTGTTGTTTATCTAAAGTTCATATTTAACTGGTAAAGCTACACAGATAACAAAAGGACTCATAGTCAGGATTCTTTTGGCTGTTTGTGACAAAACCCAGCTCAAATTAGCTTAAGTAAAATGGGAAATTAATTGGCTGATATAACTGAAAAGTCCATGGTTAGATCTCGCTTCAGATATGGCTGAATCCAGAAGACCAAAGGACATGAACACGAGGTATTTGTCTCTCTCTTTCTGAGCATATAAGGCCAATGTCTTCACATGGTGTCCCTAAGCCGCCCTAGCCTTGTGTTCTCCAGTATAGGCTGCCCTAGTGGAAAAAAGCATTTCTGTTTCCCAGTAGTTCCAAGACTGTCCTGTAATGGAGTCTCATGGGATTAAGTGGGTCACATGCCCATTTCTGAACCAACTGTCATAGCTTCAGACATTGTCTCAGTTCCCTATGGCTGCTGTAACAAATCGCCACACCTGGATGGCTTAAAACAATACAATTTTTTTTCTCTTATAGTCCTGGAGGTAGGGCAGTGCTCCCTCCAAAGGCTGTAGGGGAGGATCCATTCCAGCTTTTGGGGGCTCCAGATGTTCCTTAGCTTGCGGCTCCATCACACCAATCTCTGCCTCTGTAGTCACATTGCTTCCTCCTTTTTTCTGTCTCAAAACTCCCACTTCCCTTTTCTTACGGGGACGCTTATGGCTGCATGTAGGGCCTGCCCAGATAATTCACAATAAGCTCCTCTTCTCAAAATCCTCAACTTAATCCCATTTTTTTGCCATATAGGGAAATACTTACAGATTCTGGGGATTAGGAAATGGATATATCTTTGGGGTAAGCTGCCACTTAGCTCACTACAGAAATTTAGGATTGAAACGTCAGTGAGGAATAGTTCTCCAAAAATGGTGATGCTGATACTTGAAAAAGGGGAAAATGGATGCTGAAAAGTAGCCACAGCAAGATATTTACAGCAAGAACTTTTTAGCCTGTTCAATTCATGTATAGTTGACTCTTAGACAATGCAAAGGTTAGGGGTGCCAACCCCCTACACAGTCAAAAATCCATGTATAACTTTTGACTGCCTCCAAACTTAACTAATAATAGCCTACTGTTGAATAGAAGCCTTATCAATAACATGAACATTTGATTAATGCTTATTCTGTATATGTGTTACAATGCTGTATTGTTGCTTTTATTTTGAGACAAGATTGCCTAGGCTCGAGTGGCATGATCATAACTCACTGTAACCTCAAATTCCTGGGCTCAAGTGATCCTCCTGCCTCAGCCTCCCGAGCAGCTAGGAACACAGGCGTGAACCATCGTGCCCAGCTACTTAAAAAAAAAATTTTTTTTTTTCAGAGACACGGGGTTTTACAATGTTGCCCAGGCCGGTCTTGAACTCCTGTCCTTAAACAATCCTCCCACCTTGGCCTCCCAAAGTGCTGGGATTACAGGCATGAGCCTCTGGCCAGCCCATGTATACTATATTCTTAAAATAATGTAAGCTGGAGAAAAAGATATTATTAAGAAAATCATAACAAGAGAAAATATATTTACTATTCATTAAGTGGACGGGGATAATCATAACGGTCTTCATCTTTGTCATCTTCATGTTGAGTAGGCTGAGGAGGAAGAAGAGGAGAGGTTGGTCTTGCTGTCGCAGGGGTGGCAGAGGCAGAAGAAAATCCACGTGTAAGTGGACCCATGCAGTTCAAACCTGTGTTGTTCAAAGGCCAACTGTATTAATATTTGGAAAGTGCCTACAATGTGCTGGGCACTGTGCTGCCCACAGAAGCTTCTAGTCCAGACTGAAATATTTGTCCAGCACTTACCATGCAAGGGTTGAGGAGAGTATAAAGCTAACAAAAGAAGAGGCCCTTCCTTTGAGACCTCTTCAGACTTGACCTGTGGGGCAAAAAGTGGTGGATGCTATAAGAGGTTATTCTGACTGGGGCTGCTGAGTTGTAAGAAAGTGCTGGGGAAAAGGACCTTCCAGGCAGAAGAGCAGAGCGAAGCTGGGCTGTGGGAAAGCGGAGATAGTGGCCCAGCGTGCTTTGAAGAAATTTGGACAGATGGTCTAGAATGCTAAGCTAAGATTCTGTACAGGCAAGGGAAAACCACTAAAAGTTCTTGTAGAGAGTAGTGGCCAGATTGGTATTTTGGGAAGATTATAATGTCATGGAGAATGGTTTAGTGACTCCAAGATAAAAGTGCTGCATTTCCTTCCTATCCTCCATTTATGAGGACGCCCTGATCCACACTGGCCCTTGTGGTTTTGCTTCAAGCTTTTCCTCCCTAGGTCTGCCTATTGTCATGTGGAGGGCTTCTTCCCATTCCTGCCTTTGTACAAATACCCACCCTCCGGCACCCAGTGGCCAGCAGCTTCCCCTGACGCCTCAGCAGGCAGATTTCTGGAAAGTTCCACAGGGCAGATTTCCAGCAAGTTCTAAGGGCACCACAGTGATTTCTCCAACAAGGTGTGGACCTCATTTCTGGGATGGCTGGGAAGACGGGGTGCTCTTCCTTGGGTGCTGTACCTCAGCCACAGGGGTTGATGGTTACTCTCTGTATCACTATTCCCACGTGCCTCTCTTTAGCCAAACCCTCATTACTCCAATCCCCGGTTAATAATCCTTTATATTAAACTTTGCCGGTTCCAATCAGTGTGTGTTTTCTCTCTTTCCTGATTGGATCCAGACTGATACACCATCCTTCTAGACCTGAGCTATTCAATACGGTGGGGGCAGAGCACTTAAAATGTGGCCGGTGCCAGTGAGGAACGGATTTTTAAATTTTACTTAAGTTTCTTTTAATTGTAAAAAATACATATCATAAAATTTACTATCTTAACCTTATAAAAGTGAATAGTTCAATAGTATAAACTATATTCACATTGCTGTGCAAAAGATTTCCAGCACTTTTTCATCTTGCAAAATGGAAACTCTATACCCATTAAACATTTTTCCATTTCCCCCCCTCCCTAGCCCCTGAAAACTACCATTACTTTAATTTTAATTTAAATTAGAAAAACTTGAGCAGTATAAAATATTTTTGCTAAATACTTTATTACATGTAAGATGTCTCATTACCATTTTAATATTTTAATTACATGTTAAGGTGGTAAGATTTGAGATATAGTGGGTTAAATAAAATAGACTATTAAGAATTATTTTCATTTGTTTCTTTTAACTTTTGAATGTGGCTACTACAAAATTTTCAATTACATATCCGGCTTGAATTTTATTTTAATAGGACAGCCCTGCTCTACACATACCTTCTATATACTCTTTACATATTTTCCTGAACGATATGACTTATCTCCCTCTTTTGGACTTCCATGGCTCTTTGAATTTCTCTTAGGATATTTATGGAGGAAATTTGCTATTTTTTTTTCTGCCTGCCAGCATCCTATTTCCTCTTTTCACAGGCATTCCAATCTTCTTTTTGAGGAATGTCCCATGGTGTGGAGTCCTGATGAGAATTGTTGGCCACTTCCCACTCACTACAGAAACCACAGGGGTTGTCTCTGCTAGCCTGGGGGATGGGCACACAAATCAGACTCCTCCAGTTGGAAATCTCCTCCCCACATTTTTTATCTTGAGCAAGTGTTCCAAGGTCATGTGAGGTCAGTTGGAGGTCCTATTCCTTAAAGCCACAGCAGATTATCAAACATATATTACACTCATTCTTCCTGCTTCATGTCTTTTGCAGTGATTCCTGCAGCCTAGTCCTATGCATCATCTAGGTTTTCTAAATTGACTGGAAATCAATCAATTTGATTTTACCAATTCTCACCATTGATTCTGTGAGACCCTGACAACTGTCCAATTCCCATTTTCTTTAAGATTAATAAGAGTTCGTTTCTGTTGTTTGCAGCCAAGCCCCCTGATTAGTATTGTACAACTACTGCTCTACTACGTACTACATTTAGTTCTAGCAAGTTCTAAACTTTGCGGAAAATCTCAGAATTGAAGCATAAACAGGAGAGAAAGGCTTTGGGATGCACAGGAGCCAAACGTACAGCTCTGAATACCAAGAAGGATGGGTGCCATCATTGAAATGAGTGCACACCCATACTTTTCAGTCCTAGGGACGTATCTGTGTTCATTCCAGGAACAGAGTGTGATAAATAATCTGAGGTTCTAGATCTGTGGTAGACAGAATAATGGCCTCCCAAAGAGGTCCACATCCTAATTCCCAGAATCTATGACTGTTATCTTACATGTGGCAAATGTGACTTTGCAGATAGGATTAAGTTAAGGATCTTGAGGTGGGAGGTTATCCTGGACTATTTGGGTGGGATCAATGTAATCACAAGGGTCCTTATAAGTGGAGAACTTTTCCCATTGGATCAGAGACACGTGATTATGGAAGCAGGATCAGAAAGATGTTACACTCCTGGCAAGCCAAGGAAGGCGGGTAGCCTCCAGAAGCTGGAAAAGATAAGGAAACAGATCTTCCCTAGAGCCTCCAGAAAGCAGCACAGTCCTGCTGACGCCTTTATGTTATCCTGTGAGACTTCTGACCTATAGAACTATAAAGTAATAAATCTGTGTTGTTTCAACACATTAGGTTTATGATGTGCTATGGCAGCAAATAGAAAACTAACACAAGGTCCACTCCTTGATCTGGAGAAGACACTGCCTTGAATAGTATTTGGCCATATCCCTTGGACAGGAGGAAGCAGGCCGCTGTATGAAAATCAGGTTCCACTAGCAAGTGAAGTGTTATGGTTTGAATGTGTCCCCCATATAACATGTGTTGAAAACTTAATCTCCAATGCAACCGTGTTGGGAGGTGGGGCCTAATGGGAAGTGCTGATATAACGAAGGCCCCACTTTCATAAATGGATTAATGCCAGTTATAAAAGGGCTCAAGGCTCGAGTGCACATATGCTCTCTTGCCCTTCGGTCTTCCGCCAGGGGACAATGCACCAAGAAGGCCTTCACCACATGCCAGCACCTTGATATTAGACTCCTCAGCCTCTAGAACTGTGAGAAATAAATTTCTTTTCTCTATGCATTACCCAGTCTGTGATATTCTGTTATAGCAACACGAATCAGACTAAGACACGAGGGAAAGGATGCTGAACAGGCAAAACGTGGATGCCTACTGCAACCAGCCACTGCAGTGCCTTGTACATTGTTTAAGCAAAACCCATCCAGATGAATGTTTAGCGCCAGAAACTGATTAGCTTAAATATTTTGGGTGAAAAGACTTGAGGAAATAGAAGGGAGCTTTAAGGAATATAAATCATATATCTACATGTACATACATATATATATAACTGCATCTTAAAAATTCTAAATTTTATCATAAAGAATCTAATGAAACTTGAAAAGGACTAATTCTTCAGTACAGATGTAGCTAATTCAGCCAGCTGCCTTGGCACCTAGACATATGGACCTGCTCCATAAATTGTTTAAGAATCACTGACTTAAGCCAGGTGTGGTAGCTCACACCTGTAATCCTAGCCCTCTGGGATGCCAAGGCGGGAGAATTGCTTGAGGTCAGGAGTTTGAGACCAGTCAGAGCAAAAGCAAGACCCTGTCTCTACTAAAAATAGAAAAATTAGTCAGGCCTGGTGTCGAGGGCCTGTAGTCCCAGCTAGTCTGGAGGCTGAGGCAGGAGGATTGCTTGAGCCCAGGAGTTTGAGGTTGCAGTGAGCCATGATGACACCACTGTACTCTACTCAGGCAACAGAGTGAGACTGTGTCTCAAAAAAAAAAAAAAAACAAAAACAAAGACTCACTGACTTAGTTACTAATTAGTTGATGATAAATGAGAGACTGATGGAGACCTTCTTAGTGGCAAATGAGATGGAAGTTATGGTCCACCAGTCTAAGAATGTAAAAATACTAAAAAAAACCAAAAGGGGGCAATAAAGGGAATTCATTGTACCTGTCCAGAAATCCTGATTGTGGTCACTTAAGGTCACTAGAAGGTCAGAATAAAGCGATGCAAGTGAAGTCATCTGCACAGCTAGGGCTGAAGTCAAACATAGCCTCAGCTTCTGAATGCTTGGTCTGACCCTGCAACGGTTCAACAGTCACAGGTAACGAAAGTATCATTTTGGAATATGATAGAACTTTATTCTAAAGGAGTCATGTATTGTCAGCTTCTAATTCAGCTAAGACGTTTTGGCTCCTAAAAATACTTTTCTCGCAGTTAAGGAGAGCTATGTTCAAACGGCAGTAAGGTGTCTTGGTCACCTTTTTCAAGGTGAATCCACGTTATCATTAAAAACAATTTTTGGCTGTGAGCCTTCCTTTAGGAGTTCATGTATTGATTTGCCTGTGTTTTGTTGTTGCGATTTGGGAGTGGTGCAGAGGAAGGGGTTTCCTTTCCAGAGACAAGAAGGCTTTAAAAGAGAGGATTCTAGAAGCTTTCTCAGCGCTGGCTATACACTGTATTCAGGATTATCTGGGAGGCTTTAACAAACAAACCAATGTTCAGTTTGAAAACTCTGGGAGTGGGACGCTGGCACACGAATGGTCTAAAAGCTCCCCAAACAACTCTTGTGTCTGGCCGGTGCTACCAGAGTTAAGAACCACTGCTTTCGAATTCTCTAGCATGGTTACCGTGTGGGTCATTAGTTTTGTGGCATCCTCTCAGGGAGGTAAGCTCTCGCAGTGCTTCTCAAGCATCAGTGCGCCTGAGAGTCACCTGAAGCGCTGTTTAAAATCCAGATTCCCAAGCTCCATCCTTAGAGAGAGTCCTAGAAGGTCACACTTGCAGGCGCCTAGGAATCTTCACTGTATCGGTTGCAAGTAGTCTGATGGTCACTGATGGCCAGCAGGGAATGCCTGGGGCACAAAAGACATTTTGTGAGTCTTGACCCCCTAAAAACCTGTTTGTCGTTGGCCTCCCTACTCTGGGCAGCTTGACCCAGACCACTGAAGAAGGTGACGTGAATGTGGCAAAGACTGTGGCGCTGGGTGTGGTCGGCTCTACGTTCGGGAACATTCCCTCCGGACCGGAGCGGGTGTCTCTCCAGGTAACCTTTTCCAGCCGCCGCTTCCCACGTCCGCGCCGCAGGCTGGGAGCCGCAGGCTGGGAGCCCGCTCTCGCGTCGGGAAGCAGAGCCCGGGGGAGGGAGGAGGAAGCGGCGGGACGGGCGCGCGCACCGAGGGCCGGGAGTCCGCGCGCGGCCCCGGCGGCCCCGGCCTCACCTCTCCGCGCTCGCGGCTCCGCCTCCCCCCGTCGCGCCGCCGGCGCTGCCCGGGGGCGGGGACTCGCCGCTGCGGGGCCCGAGACGCGGCGGCGCTGGGCGCGGAGGCGCGGGGTGCGCGGCGCGCGGCAGGCGGGAGCGGCCGGGCGGCCTGGGAGCCGGGCCCGCAGCGCCGAGCGGCCGCCGGAGCCGCGGAAGGAGGTGAGTGTGCGGCGCGCGTCCGCAGCCGCCGGAGCCGCGGTCCCTGCCTCCTCCCTCCTCAGCCCCGGCCCTGCGACATCGGGTCGGTCCCCGCACGCTCCTTGCAGCTCGCGCGGGGCTGCAGCTTTTGCGGGCTGCGCTCGGGGCTGGCTCCCCGCCCTCCCGCGCCCGGGCAAACCGCGGCCGCCGGACCCCTCGGCTCGGTCCCCAAGGCCGGGCGCGGCCCCCTGGCGCTGCGGCGAGGGGCCGAGCGAGGATTCCCCGCGTCCGCGGAGGCGATGCGGGGCCTTTCTTTTTGTTCTGAGCTTTGTCACGCTCGTCGGCATCCGAAGTCAACAGCGTGCACCCCCGAAGTCGCACTAGTTCCAGTTCTGCGGCGTGATCTGCACGAGGGGCGGGGGGCTGGCCGAGCCTCCGGCCTCGGCCGCCGCCTCTTCCTCCCTCTGGCCCCGGGCGCGCTCGGCGGCCGCGGGTGCCCACGTTGCCGCGGCCGCGTCCAGGCAGGTGACCCGAGTTGGGGCCGCGTCCTCCGGCCGCGCGGCTGAGCCGGCTCGGAGGGACCTCCCGGTTCTCTCGTATACCTGTGTTTTCCACCTTTGCCCGTGTGCAGGATCTACACAACTTTTGCCCTGCTATAAAAAATAGTGGCCTGGATTCATTCACTCTTTCTATTTCACACCCTATTTAATATTTGTAATTATTTGTTTTTAAAAATTAAAGCAAAATGGGAAAAATACCCATTTTGATAAATGTTCTTTTTAGCGGACTTTAAGAATTATTATATTCGAAATGCCATGATGATGGTAGTCGTTTTCAGATGTTCCATCCCCAGACTTGGAAAACTAAACTTGTGTGGCTTTCACGGGTTTGAGCTCTCCTTTGTCTGATTTTGGGGTCCCTAAGTCCTACATTATACAAATATTGAGGATCGTTTCTAAGGGCGAGTTATTAAGATGTACATGATCTGATGAAGTATTTGGCAGCGCCAGAGTGACTTTGATTCACGGCCATCAGATTGTCTCAAATTTGGCATTTTGATATTTCTGAATTTAGAGGGGCTTGGGGCCTGGGGAGCAGTACAATCTCATGTAGGTTTTTGTGGCTCTCGGAAGGTTTTCTGGCTCCTTCTACGTGTGTTATAAAAGATTAAGCTAAGTCCACGCTATTGGTAAGAATAATTTTATTTTCTTTGTAAATAGAAACTAGTAACTTGCTAGGACTTACTGCTCTTAGGCCAGGCACTCAATTCTTAAGGTGTCAGTGGACACAAATTGAATTCTTAGGATGTTTTAAAAAAAAGAGGTTAGATTTTAAGACATGTTTTCCTCTCCCAATGAGTGGTTATCACATATTCACAGTTTTTTCATTGGGTTTGCACAAAAGTGAAAAAAATGAGAGGAAATGCAAGCTGGGGAGGTACAAATTGTGGTGACATGGGTATTAGGAGCTAAGAATGCCATTTGTTTTCTAATTACTGGTTATAGGTTCAGTTATTGATGGGAGATGAAAAGATTTAGCATTTACATTCCTTTTTCTTTTTTTTTTTTATGTGAGGAGTGAGGCAGAAACAACAGTTAGGACAGTTGACCATGGTCAGGCACAGGGCAATCTACGGTAGCCCTGTGTTTATGGGCCACCTTCCCCCGGCAGGGAGGGAACTGCTGACCAGACCTTGTCCTGTGAAGATGCAAAGTGGCTTTCTGCCAGAAAGGAGAGAACCTGGGGAAAATGCCTCCATGTGGACCAGTTGGAAGGGTGGAGCATCACTTTAAGCAGGTGTGCTGAGCAGGAGACAGGTGCCTGTTGGTGGACGCTGTTAGTGAAAGGGAGCTTGTAGGCAGCGTGGTCCCTGAAGACCAGCCATGCTTCTCAAGGGACCTGGGGTGGCGAGGAAGGAGGAAAGTGTTCTCTTCTGTGCCTTTGGTTTTAATTGTGTTGCATTGTTATTATTTGTTTTTCTTTTTTTTTAAAGTTGTCTTATGAAAAGATTTATTTGTTTTTTAATGACCTAATGTGTGAAATAACATCTGTGATTGGAATTTTTATTTTTTGACCTAAGCCGTTCTTTTTTGTAAAGAAAAAAGATCTTTAAAAACTTTCCTCCACTGGGCATGGTGGCGCACGCCTGTAATCCCAGCACTTTGGGAGACCATGGTGGAAGCATCACTTGAGACCAGAAGTTCAAGACCAGCCTGGGCAACATAGAGACACCCTGTCTCTACAAAACAACAACAACAACAACAACAACAACAAAATCAGCTGGGTGGTGGTGCACACCTGTAGTCCCTCCCAGCTGCTCTGGAGGCTGAGGTGGAAGGATCGCTTGAGCCCAGGAGTTGGAGGTTACAGTGAGCTATGATCATGCCATTGCACTCCAGCCAGGGCAACAGCGAAACCTATTTCTTAAAATAAAATAAAATTTCTAAACATGTGAGAAAGTACAAGGAATGATCCTATTATGCTTACTGTGTTTTTGCTCTCACTTTAGTAAAGGGTGTGTGATAGTTCACTTGCCCCCAAAAGATGTTCTTAAAAATCATGGTTGTCTTCTTTTCTAGACTTTTCAAGTTACTGATGAAATGATGTTAAAAGAGAGACTTCTTTTGAAGTTTAAGAATTATTTCCTAAATCTCCAGAGAAGTCTTTCCTTTGCTTTACACAGCAAGTTCACATACATTCAGAAAAAGAGGTCCATGGTTTCTCAGATTTTTATGACATTTTGATCTTTATTTTCCTTTGAAACATTTGAGGGTTGTATTCTTCTATACAAGAAGTTGTATAGAGCTTCTTGATAAGATTTTGGAGATTAATTAGTGCCTGTCAGAAAAAAATACGTGTATAAATACTATATAATATGATTCTAGTGGTTTATATTGTAATTTACTGTAGTTTCCCAACTTTTTTGATCATTCTCATTGTAAAAAAACAAAAACAAAAACAAAAAAACAATTAGCACTCCCCTGTGTCTGGGTTTATTGCTTATTTATAAAATGTATACCTGTGCTGTTATGGTTATACTGTATCTCAGGGCCCAGTATACACTTAGGGCTAGAGTCATTGTTAATGACACTGGTAGTAAAACCCTAATCAACATACTCTTTCTCTTAATTTTGAGTGTTTTGGGCCTGTTTGTTAGGTTGGATTATATCGTCATAGTGTTTGCTCCTTGATGTACTCATGCAGAACTGACTCAATTCACAGTTTTGCCAGCCATGGTCTTGTGCTTTCCTGTGCTTGCATTTATAAGTGTAATAAACAAGTCTCTGATTTGGTAGGTTTGGGATGAGCCAGAAAATTTGCATTTCTAACAAATTCCAAGGTGATGCTGATGCTGCTAGCCCAGGTTTGAGAACCACTGAACTACAGCAGGAATTGGCACCCGTTTTCTGTAAAGGGCCATATGGTATTTGCAGGCTATATGCTCTCTGTCACAACTACTTAACTCTGTTGTTGTAGCCCTGTAGCCACAGAAAGTCTGTAAATGAATGGGTGTAGTTGTGTTCTGATAAAGCTTTATGGACACTGAAGTTTTAATTCCATGCAGTTTTCATATATACTTTTTTCAAACAAAAAACCTGTTTATTGAGCATTTACTATGTGATATGTGCTTTATAGCCATTGTAATTTTTAATCCTCACCAGAAAAAAAGTTTTATAGATTTTAAAGTCTCATATCACTGCACCCTAGAACATGGGGATAGTCATATCTACTTTACTGGGCTTTTATACAGATTGGATAGGATGCAGAGAGGTTGCATATCTCACCCAAATTGAAAAAAGTAAGAGAAAGAGCTGGGATTACAACCATGTTCTCTAGCACTCTGGGAGGCTGAGGCGGGAGGATTGCTTGAGGTCAGGAGTTGGAGACCAGCCTGAACAAGAGTGAGACCCCGTCTCTACTAAAAACAGAAAAATTAGCCAGGCATGGTGGCTATAGTCCCAGCTACTCAGGAGGCTGAGGCAGGAGGATCGCTTGAGCCCAGGAGTTTGAGGTTGCAATGAGCTATGATGACACCACTGCACTCTACCCAGGGTGACAGAGCAAGACTCTGTCTCCAAAAAACAAAAAAATGAATTCTGCCTGACTCAAACCCATGTTCTTCGAAGGCACGCTGCCTCAATAGTACCACTGTGGAAGCACTCAAAATAACATGTAGCTAAATAGACATCTAATATCACTTCATGGCCTTGAGATTCTCCAGTGTCTCAGACATAAGGGGCAGTGGAAAGAGCACCGGATTGGCAGTCACCTGAGCAGATCCCCATCCCTCTAGCAGTAGGTCTGTGTGGGGGTTGGAGACCACATTGAAAATTGCAGCCAGTTCTTAGTTCTCCATGCTTTTCAGTTTAGCTGCGCTCCCTTGGGTCTCCCTCATGCAGGCATAATCTTCCAGGCAGCCAGGAATAGTTGGAGAATTTATCTCAGCCATTTTGTGATGCTCTTTTATGAATATTATTCTTTTAATGTTTTGACCATTAAAAAATATAAAAACTAGTCTTAGCTTATGGGTGGTATACAGAAACGGGGGGTTGGCAGGATTTGTTTGTTGGGCTGCAATTTGTGACTCCTGAACTCAAGGAAAAATTTGGGAGCTCCTACCAAGATGTAGTCTTAGTGGCAGGTAGGGTGGTCGTGGGGAGGCTTTCTTCAGAGAATTCCAAGTACTGGGTTAAACAAGATGGAATTTGCTTCTTTCATTTTCACTCATCCACTCACTTTTTGGTGTTTATACCGTCTCACACTAAATATGCACATTCATTTTTAAAGTTTTAATCTTTAGAATCTATCAGCTTCCAGCATTGGGGACGACATGGTGATTATAACTGGGGGTTGGGGAAGTGAGAAGAGGGGATTCTGTGTACTTCCCAGTAAGTTTTTAAAGCAACTTAAGCAGAATACAGTGTTGGTCATTTAGCCCTAATGGGTTAGAGGGGGAGTTGACAGACTTTCTAAATGGCCAGATAGTAAATGTTCAATCCTCCCAGTAACACTAGGCTTAGGTCTCTGTCTCAATTATTCCGTTCTGCCACGTAGCTGGAAAGCAGTGCTTAATGAATGGGCATGGCTGTGTACAGTAAGAAACACTTTAAAAAAGCAGGCTGAGTTTGCTGACCCCTGGCTTACAGACATTCTTGAGACAGGGTGAAATGTTTTTAAACTGTCGACAAACTTGGTGAGCGAGCAAATCCTTCACAGACTCTGGTGGGTGCTAGGGTGTGCTCGGGTCTGTTTGCTCATTGAAGTGACTTCTGAACTTCCTGCTGAGCGGCTCACAGCACTCTGTTTCAGGTGGGGCCCTTCCTGTGAGAAGGATTAGAGGTGTGGCTCCACTGTATGCGGAAACTCAGTTGTTTCTACACTGGTGACATTGGTCATACATGCTGATCTGATCTGATTGCTTGTGTATATTTGCCTATATGATTAAAAACCCTGCATGAAAAGAAGGAAATTTCAAAGTACAATATTTAACTAGGAAGTTCAAGGGGCTCATGTATTTGGCAGGTTGTCTGTTTTCATATGGTGTTTTTTTATTTTTTTAAGTAATCAGAGTTCTCATTCTCTTAGAAAAATTTTTGTTTTATAAACAATTATTTTAACCAGTAGGTTGTATTTTTTAAATAACTAAGCCAGTAGGTAAGAATCTACAGTTTTTTCGTGACTTCTGATGTATCAAATGCAAAAATACACCACTTACCTTCACTCCAGGAAAGCCAGGGGTTTCACAGAGTTTGGCTGATTTAAGTAAATCATTTTTCAGTATGTCAGATGCTCATAATCAAATATGAGACAAACACATTCTGAAGCCTAAATTCACATAGATATTAAATTAATATCTGTTTGAGCAGTATGTCTCTCACCCACTCTGTCTCACCCCCAATCCACATAAATTCTAAGGTGGGGAAGAGGACGGTGTCTGAAGTATTAATATTTGACCACTGTAAACTCTGGCTCTGAGTTCCTGCCCTCAGTCTTTATCAATCTTGGTCATTTCTCACCAGTGTCTGTGCCTTGTCATTCAGCAGGAAGGGTTTCTGCAGTCCCGGAAGGCGGTGATGAAGTGCCTTGCAGGCTGAAGGCTCAGTGTGTGCCCTCCTGTCCGTGTGTCACTATCCTACCTAGGCAGCCCTAGGGCTGTCCTGATGCTGCTCTCTGGACAGCTGCTCACCCTCCTGGTCAGAAAAGCACTGGGTCCCAGTGACGGGCTTCTAGGACTGGACTCATGTTTGGCTTCCTCAAACCTCCTTTTTTCATAATACGGTCGTGGCCTGGGATGTCTACTGCTGCTGCAACATCTGTGAGTCAGACTGATGGCAGTCGCCATTGGTTCACTGGCAGCCGAGTCAGTGGGAGGAGAGCAGAGGGCTGGTCACCGTGGAGGAGAAAGGTTGTGGAAAGGAAACAGGCATCACGTTTTCCTTATAAAATGGGAAAAAATTGAATCTAGAAATGATCTGTCATTCATCTTTCCCTCCATAATAATAATGTCAACGTTTATTGAGCAGTTGGTATATGCCAGATGTGGTTCTAAGCACTTCTTACTTAACTAATCTTCCTAATAACCTTGCGAGGAGGACAGTGAGGCACAGGCAGGTCCTGTTGCTCCTAGCAGGTGGAGCCAGGGTCACACGTGACTGTGGGCTTCCAGTTTGTCCTCTTAACACTACCCCGAGCTGCCTCATGCCAGCACAGCACCTGACTCATGGTAGTTGCTCAGTAAATTTTTTATTGATTGGCTAAAGGAAGAATATTAAATGCTCATTTGTACTCTTTTCTTGAAGTGAGCATTGAATTTATTTTCTGCTTCCAAACTTGTAATATACTGACTTATACCCATCCACTGACTTATATATGCCAGAATAACAATAGGACTTGCAAGGTCCCTTCTAAAAGTGTATTGTTAGGGAATTTAATGTATGACAAAGGTAGCTGTTCAAAACACTAGGTAAAAATAGTTAATTCAGTAAAGGGTGCTAGAAGAACTGGCTGGTCATTACAGGAAAAAAAGCCATATTCTTTGTATTTCCTTACTCTTTACATAAAAAAGAATTACAAATGGTTAAACTTAGAGTAGGAAATACCTTTCTAAGTGTAAATAAAATTCAGAAGCAATAAAAAAAAATGAAAAGATTAGATTGTTTAAAACAATATCAGCAACAAAAAACTTTGGACAAAAATTCTATAAAATCAAAGAATAAATGAAAAATTGAAAACAGATTATTCACATGAAAGTCCAAAGATTAGTTTATCTTTAATATAAAAAGAGCTCTTAAAAATTAATAAGATTAACACTCAAGTTTAAAAATGGGAAAAGAATATGGAAAGACATTTCACCAAAGTGAACATGCAAATGGCCAGTAAATGAAAAGGTATTAATTTATACTCAAAATTGATGTGTTTTAAAGTATCACTAATGAGATTACCAGGCATTAAAAAGTTTATTTTGTGGGTTACGTGAGAAAACAGGCATTCTCCTATTGCTGGTAGAAGGGCAAATTATTGGAACTGCTTTGGAAGCCAATATGGTAAGATCTAGCGAAGAATTTTTTTACAGAATTTAGACTTCTGGAAGAATTGCAAAAATAGTGCAGATAGTTCCTATATCCCCTTCACCCAGCTGCTCTTTAACCATAAAATTTATCAAAATTAAGAGATTAACATTGGCACTATCTTATTACCTGTGCTGGTGAAATGTTTTACAGAATGTCCCTCAATTTCAGTTCCTCTGAATTTTCTTGTGATAAGATTGATGTTACACATTACTACACAGGAGACCACAGAGGTGACCTGCCTTCCTAGTGCATCATACTGGGGTACTTCATGTCAATGTGCCTCGTTACCGGTGATGCCAACCTTGATCATATGGCTGACATAGTATCTGCCAGGATTCTTCACATAAAGTTATTGTTTTCCCCTTTGTATAATAATTTGCCAGCTGTTTTGGGAGAGATTAGTTCTATCAGTGTTAAAAGCATACATTTTTTTGATCCAGCATTTCCACTTACAGAAATTTATTTATCCGTAGCTATCTGTGATTTATTTCATCTTATGCAAAATGAGGGTGATACTGCGCCCTCCAAGCTGGTGGGAGTCCCTGTATCGCACCATGCCTCACACGCAGTGAGCTCCCCATTGGGTCACCCTTCCTTCTTCCTTTGGAATTTAGGATTTTTTTTTTCAAAATTCAAAAGATAATATGGTGCATTTAATATATATTATGTGACACTCCCAGGAGGATCTGGGACAGTACTCCATAATCAAACACTAACCTTTCTGCAGCAAAATGTATGAATATTCACAGGAAGGGAGAAAGATAAAGACTATAAGTAGCTTCAGGTGAGTTTTGATGAGACCTCGATCTGAGTTCAGGTTAGGTTTTGTTGCTGGAAAAGTTTCTAAAAAGCTTTTTGGGTTTTTAGAGCATTTGGGGTTTCAGAATTGTGGATAAGGGACTGTACACATAGGTCAGAGTTTGTAAACACAGAGGTGGTTAGACAGTAGGCCCTCCAGATGTGTGAGTCCCAAATCTTTGGATTCAAACAGCTGTGGCTGGAAAATGTAGTTGGGCCTAGGATGGTTGGTTGCATCTGTGCTGAACAGGTACAGATAAGTCATTAAACAATACAATGTAACAACTATATAGCATTTACATTGTATCACAAGTAGTCTAGAGACGACTTAAAGTATGCGGGAGGATGTGCATAGGTTATATGTAAATACAACTCCATTTTATATAAGGGATTTGAGCAGCTATGGATGTGGGGGTGTTGGCGGTCCTGGCACCAATTCCCCTGTGGATACTGAGGGGAACTGTAAGAACGTTCATGGTAGCATTGTTGGAAATAAGCCTGGAAAACCTTGAATCGGTCCCTCTGTAGGAGATTGGTTAAGTAAATCCTGGTACAGAATGGTGCCCTATTCAGCTCTTTAAAAAGAATGGAACAAACCATAATGTGCTACTAGGAAAAGGCAAGATGTGTTATAAAGAGACACATGAGATTTGCAGAACAGTGTGAACGGTGTGATCTTGTTTGGATTAAGAATAAATCTGTTGATGCTTGTATATGCATCAGGAAACATCAAGAATAGTGGCTGCAATGTTTGAATCACCTGGGAGGTTAAAAAAAATGCCAGTACCTGGGCCTTACCCTAAACCCATTGAATTAGACATACAGAGGTGTGACCCAGAGACTGGTATTTTAATAAAGTGTCGCAGATGATGCTGATGCCCTGTGAAGTTGAGGGCTATGGGAATAGACGGACACAGAGGTTAGAAAATGCTGCCCCTTTCCTTTGGCGTGGGATGAGGAAGATGTAATTTTACACTTTACTGTGTGTAGTCTCCCCTGCCATGGTATTTAAACTTTTATAATAAAAAAAAAAAGGTTAAGTGTGAAAAAACCATTTTTGTGATTAAAGTTTGATATGGTGGCGCAATAGTCATATTTTCAGCAGATCTGTAGAATCTTCTAGTTTAGTTTTTCTGAGCAATGTTCTCCTTTATACAGTGCTTGTTGATATCAGCTGATAGCTAAATTAAAAAACATTTTTTCCTCTTGTCATCCCGAGAGACCAGAAGCTGCAGGTGAGTAAAGCGTGAGTGGAGGTCAGACTCGGTCATGAGCTCCGCCCGTGGTGTTCTGGTGGTGCTTTATTTTAGATGATGCAACTGGATTGCCT
>CAUYRT010096566.1:0-15146 GCA_963574885.1 Lepilemur ruficaudatus
TTTTTTTTTTTTAGAGACAGAGTCTCACTGTGTTGCCTGGGCTAGAGTGAGTGCCGTGGCGTCAGCCTAGCTCACAGCAACCTCAAACTTCTGGGCTCAAGCTGTCCTTCTGCCTCAGCCTCCCAAGTGGCTGGGACTACAGGCATGTGCCACCATGCCTGGCTAATTTTTTCTATATATTTTTGGTTGGCCAATTAATTTATTTCTATTTTTAGTAGAGACGGGGTCTCGCTCTTGCTCAGGCTGGTTTCGAACTCCTGACCTTGAGCGACCCGCCCGCCTCGGCCTCCCAGAGTGCTGGGATTACAGGTGTGAGCCACCACGCCCAGCTAAATGTGTATAAGACTTCTTAACTAACATCAACCATAAAGACAGAGGAACTATATACTAATTACTAACCTCACAAGCACATTTAGATTCAGATGGTATTTCTTGAGCTTCTGTGTTTAATTTCTGTATTTGAAAAGAGTTAATTTTCAACTATAGCTACTATTCTAAAACATACTAATTTTTAAAAACATACTTAAGTAAAAAAATCTGTGTTTATTACTAAAATTCCAAAAAACACTTGATGGTTTGCAAAAGACTGTTATATGGATAGTTGCGACACTTACCCTTGAGCCTCTTGCCAAATAACATACCACGTGTTCTGAATCACCGGTAAACCCAGATGCCCTTGTGTGAGAGATCTCAAATCCAACTTTCAAATGCTTGCTATTAGAAAATCCTTACAGAGAAAGATGCAATCTCACTAACACTAACCAGAAATTGAGAGACAAAACAATTCTATGGTCTTAAGGAGACAATGAAATCAAGAACTTCTAATCTAATACCAGGATCCTGGGAAAGTGATTTAACCTCTTTCTAACTATTTTGGTCAAAGTCTTAAGACCTAATTAAAGAAGGTCTTAACACTGCAAAAAGAAATTAACATTTTCATATTTTAAAAAAATTCACCTTATGTCAGAGGTTGGTAAACATTTTCTGTAACAGACAAATAGCAAATATTTTAGGCTCTGTGAGTCACAGAGTCTCTCTGCTGCAAACTGCTCACCACCTGCTGAAGCATGAAAACAGCCAGATATAATACATAATAAATGGGAGGGGCTGTGATCCCATAAAACATTACTTACAAAAACAGGTGGCTGGGCTGCTTTTGGTTCCCAGGTTGCAGTTTGTCAACCCCTCTTTTAGACTGTAAGCTCCTCTGTACCCCTCCTGCCTTGGAAAGGGCCTGGTACATAATGGTCTATAAATGTTTACAGGTGAATAATATTATCTAATAATCAAAAACTTAAGTAAAATGTCTGTGCTACTTTGGTATAAACACTGTGTTTATTGAGTATTATCTGGGACTCTAACTTCCTAAATTAGAATTTAAAGGTTGATATTTCTCAAAACAAAATCTTACTTTTAAATTTTTTTTTTTTTTTTTTAAGACAGAGTCTCACTCTGTCATCCAGTGCAGTGGAGTGATCATAGCTCACTGCAATATCAAACTCCTAGGCTCAAGTGATCCTCCTGGCTCAGCCTCCCAAGTAGCTGGGAGGACAGGCACATGCTACTATACCCGACTAATTTTTTATATTTTTAGTAGAGACGGGGTATCGCTCTCGCTCAGGCTGGTCTCCAACTCCTGACCTCAAAAGTGATCCTCCTGCCTTTGCCTCCCAGAATGCTAGGATTACAGGCATAAGCCACTGTGCTAGGTTTAAAAATTCTTATTCTAATTGTATTATTAATCACGAAGCACTGTCATGTCAGTATTGAGCTCTGCTAACTAAATATTAACATTAATTTTCTGGCTCCTCGGGGATATTCACATAAATAAGCAAACTGACAATCTGGAATAAGGACGAGAACTGAAAGGTCATGCTGAGTTAAGGCCAGGGTTAATACCTTCCCAGTGAGAACCAAAGGCAAATGGAAAGAACCCAGTGGAGGAAACTGGTACACAGTAAAGAAAAAGGAAGAGAAATCCAGTTTGTACTTCATGCAATGAAGATCTGTGAGATTCTTCTATGTTGTAATAATAAATCCCCCTTTATATTAGAGCTTTTTTGAAAGAGCTTGTGTTCTTTGCAAACAAGTAATTCCTGACTAGAATATGGAACATGAAACATTTTGGAGAGGACTTAATGACTGAGCTAGATCTTTAAAAAATGAGTAGACAGGAGTAATAGGGAATGGATTAACACCCCCTCCCACATACAAACACCTGAAAAACTATTGATTTTTTACACATAGACACTGGGCAGCGTAGGACAGTAACCCCAGAAAGAATGGAACCAAACAATGTGAGCCCCCTTCAACATTTCCCTGCTTGAGCTTCCAGAGAGCAGAGAGAGAAGAAACCCAGATAGAGGCTGGCAATCTCCCTGAGTTGAGGATATAAACTTGGGAGGCCAACTTTTTAGAATTTGCCTGCTAGAGTACCAGAAAGGAGGTAATTGCAAAGGGACAGAGCAGAGTAGAACTGCAGAGGGTTCCTCTCAAGTCTTTACTGAAAATATCAGCCTATGCTTGTAAGGAATCTACCTGAAGAAGAAAAAGAAGCAACTAAAAGAGGCCACAGGGAATAATCCCAGGGGTTTGCACAGTGGCAGGAATAATTTTTGTTTCATCCAGAAAGAAAAGACCATATATTTTGTTAAGACACTGAGTAGAAAAATCATAGGGTTATTGGCTTAGTCATGAGGCAAAATTAGTCCTAGATAAAGTTTGCTCTGCTCTCACCCAACAAAGCATAAAAATAAGCCTTGAAAGTATTAAACTGTTTCCAAATAACTTAACATCCCAGAATAAAGCTCAAGAATATTTCTAAAAACACAAAAATAACCAAGGTAAAATCCACAATGTGTGGAACCAATGAAAAATTACCAGGCATGAAAAGAATCAAGAAAATATGACCCATAATGAGAACAAAAAGCAGCAATAGAAATAATCCAGGAAATGATACAGATGATAGAATTAGTAACCAAACATATCAAAATAGTTATTGTAACTATAATCTGTATGTTCAAAGGTAGAGGAATACTTAAACATGGTAAGTAGAGATGTGGACAATAGAAAAAGAACATAAATCAGCATTTTCATCTCATTAGTGATGAAAAATACATGTTTCAGATAAAAAATACAAAGTCGACAGACCTCTTATTAGATTAACCAGGAATGGAAGAGAAAGGACTCAAATAAGCTCAATCAGAAATGAAAAAGGAGATATTACAACTGGTATCACAGAAATACAAAATGTCATTTGTGAATACTAGGAACATCTCTATGCACACAAACTCGAAAATGTAGAGGAAATGGACAAATTTCTGGAAATATACAACCTCCCAAGACTCAATCAGGAAGAAAGAGAATTCCTGAACAGACCAATTACAAGCAATGAAATTGAATCAGCAATAATAAATCTTCCAAGAAAAAAAGTTCCAGAGCAGATGGAGTCACAGCCGAATTTTATCAAGCCTACAAAGAACAGTTGGTACCTATTCTGCAGAAATTATTTCATAACATCAAGAATTAGGGAATCCTCCCCAACTCATTCTATGAAGCCAGTGTCACCTTGATACCAAAGGCAGGAAAGAACACAACAAAAGAAGAAAACTACAGATCAATATCCCTTATAAAAACAGGTGCAAAAATCCTCAATAAAATACTAGCAAAACAAATTCAACAGTACATTAAAACAAAATTCACCATGACGAAGAGGCTTTATCCCAAGGATGCCAGGCTGGTTCAACGTATGTAAATCAATAAATATGATTCACCACATAAACAAAAGCAAAAACAAGTATCACATGATCATCTCAATAGATGCAGAAAAAGCATTTGAGAAAATTCAGCACCCTTTCATGACAAAAACCCTCAACAAAGTAGGCACAAAAGAAACATATCTCAAAATTATAAAAACCATACATGACAAACTCACAGCCAGCATCATAGAGAATGGTGAAAAGTTGAAAGCATTCCCACTAAGAACTGGAACAAGTCAAATATGCCCACTGTCACCAGTTGTCTTCAACATAGTGCTAGAAGTGCTAGCCAGAGCAATCAGACAAGAGAAAGAAACTAACGGTATTCAAATCAGGAAAGAGGAAGTCTAACTATCGCTTTTTACAGATGACACGATCTTATATCTAGAAAACCCCAAAGACTCCACCAAGAGACTCCTGGAATTGATAAATAAATTCATCAAAGTCTCAGGTTACAAAATCAGTGTACACAAATCAGGAGCATTCCTATACACCAACAACAGTCAAGCTGAGAGTCAAATCAAAGACTCAATACCATTCACAATTGCTACAAAGAAAATAAAATACCTGGGAATATACTTAACGAAGGAGGTGAAGGATCTCTACAAAGAGAATTATGAAACACTGAAGAGAGAAATCGCAGATAATACAAACCAGTTGAAAAACATATCATGCTCATAGATTGGTAGAATCAACATTGTTAAAATGTCCATACTACCCAAAGTGACCCACAGATTCAATGTAATCCTCATCAAAATACCAACATCATATTTCAGATATCTAGAAAAAGTAATTCTATGCTTTGTTGGGAACCAGAAAAGAACCTGAATAGCCAAAGCAATCTTAAGCAAAAGAAACAAATCAGGAGGCATCACATACCAGACTTCAAACTATACTACAAGGATATAGTAACCAAAATAGCATAGTAACCAAAATAGCATAGTACTGGCACAAAAATAGAGACAGACCAGTGGAACAGAAAACTCATATATAAAACCATCCACATACAGCCCACTGATCTTTGACAAAGCAGACAACAATATACACTGGGGAAAAGAAGTCCTATCCAAAAAATGATGCTGGAAAAACTGGATAGCCACATGCAGAAGAATGAAACAGGATCCCTATCTCTCACCACTCAGAAAAATTTATTCAAGATGGATAAAGAACTTAAATGTAAGACATGAAACCATAAGAATTCTACAAGAAAATATTGGGAAAACTCTTCTAGATATCAGACTAGGCAAAGAATTTATGAAGAAGACCCCAAGGGCAATCACAGCAACAACAAAAATAAATAAATGGAACTTGATTAAATTAAAAATCTTTTGCACAGCCAAGGAAATAATCAAAAGAGCAAACAGACAACTTACAGAATTGGAGAAAATATTCACAAGCTATATAACTGATAAAAGACTAATAACCAGAACCTACAAAGAACTCAAGGAAATCAGTAAGAAAAAAAAATTAAACAATCCCATTAAAAAGTGGGCAAAAGACATGAACAGAAGCTTCTCAAAACAAGATAGACAAATGGCCAATAAACAGATGAAAAAATGCTCAATTTAACTAATCATCAGGGAAATGCAAATTAAAACCACAATGAGATATCACCTTATCCCAGTTAGAATGGCTTTTATCAAAAAGTCCGAAAATTAGATGCTGCATGGATGCAGAGAGAAAGGAATGCTTATATACTGTTGGTAGAACTGCAAGTTAGTACAGCTTCTATGGAAAACAGTAGGGAGATTCCTCAAAGAACTAAAAAGTAGATCTACCATTTGATCTAGCAATCCCACTACTGGGTATTTACCCAAAGGAAAAGAAGTCTTTTTATCAAAAAGACATCTGCACTTGAATGTTTATTGTAGCACAATTCACAATTGCAAAGATGTGGAATCAACCCAAATGCCCATGAATTCATGAGTGTATTAACAAAATGTGGTATATGTATACCACAGAATACTACACAGCCATGAAGAAGGATGATTTAATGACTTTTGCAACAATTTGGATGTAACTGGAGACCATTATCCTAAGTATCTAAAGAATGGAAAAACAAACACCACATGTACTCACTACTAAATTGAAACTAACATGTGCAGAGAGGGAAGTATAACTCAATGGAAATCAAGTGGAGGCAGAGAAGAGAGTATGGACAAAAACCTTCCTAATGGGTACAATGAATACTATACACTATCTGAGTGACAGGCACATTTTTAACCTTGACTCAAGCACTACAAAAAAATATTTTTAAACCTATAATACTTTGAAATTTAAAAAAATGATATGTGACCAAAATTTTAAAAAAGATGAAAAATACAATAGGTAGAATTAAGAAAATATTAGGAATGCCAGATTTATAGATTAATAAACTTCAACACACAGCAATAGAAACCATCCAAAATGAAGTACAGAAAGAAGCCTGGAAAAAAAATGATAAAACATTAGTAACCTATGTGATAACTTTAAGCAAACTCATATAGATGTAATTTAAGTCCCTGCAGTGGAGGATAAGTGTTAGATACAATGCCAAAAAAGAAAAAAAAAAGAAAAGTTAAGAAAGTATGGGCTTAAAATAGTACATAACAGTAAACTATATAGACAATGGAGAAGAAGAAAGAAACAGTACATTAGGATCATTAAAAAAAATTAGTGAGAAGATAGAAATTGTTTTGTATTTTTGTAAATTACTCTAATGTCTGGTTTGAGACAGTTGGGTTCTCCTATCTGCTTCTGTCCAAGCTAGTAGTTATGTTGTTTTGGCTGGGAAAGACAACCAACCAGCCTGTGTTATGTAGAAGAATAGAATGAGATACTATCTATGAACTATGCTAGTCTGCTTACAAGAGAAAGAAACAGAGAAGTTATTTATTAAATTTATTCCACATGAGTGATAAGGCAGAAAGGACACAGAATCATGAAGAGTTTCCATATAAAACATTATAGGTTCACAGTTCTACAAGAAGAATAAAGAGATGCACTGGATCTGAGCTGAGAATTAGGAAAGTTCTTTCTTTTTCCTTTTTGGGATACATGTGCAATTTTGTTACATGCCTAGATTGTGTAGTGGTCAAGTCCTGGCTTTTGGCGTATTCAACACTTGAATAACATACATCATACCTATTAAGTAGTTTCTCTTTATGGAAAGTTCTAAGTGTAAGGAGCCCGATCTCCAGAGGCCACAGGGGAAAAAATGGAGCATGACCAACTAATGGAATTACAACGGAGGAAATGCCACAGCAGAGTCAAGTCTAGTTCAGAAAATCTTACAAATTTATTATATGGTCCAATATATTGCGAGTTGAGTCAATAAATATTTTAACTGGTTTTATCACTCATATTTATACAATTTTGTCACTTTCTAACTTCTTCCGGGCTGTAAATTACCTAATAAAAGGCATTCTATTTCATTAATACTCCCCTCCCCTCAAGTCTAATTCACACAGAACCTATGTTCACACCAGTAACTCAGAGAATGACTGAAAGGGTACCTACCCCTGGACAAATACCAACGATTACCAGAAGTCAGAAATTAATATCCTAGGGTACAAAACAGTTCTGTGTTGGCTTCTATTGATAATCTGCCCATAGTTAAACCAAATTGGGGGGCAAATACTGGAGGAAAGTTTTATAAAACTATTTCAAAGCTAGGAAGAATCTGACCAAAATAATCTCCATTATACTTTTTAAAAGAGGTACCTAATGATAATTTACAAATCCAAGTATTTTAAACTACAATCTATTAAGAACAGAGAGCATAAAACTTCTATAAGAAAGCATAGGAGAAAATATTTGAGATTTTAGGTTAGGCAAAGATTTCTTAGGTCACAGAAAAAGTATGAATCTTAAAAAATGATAAATTGGACTTTCTCATAATTAAAAATGTTTACTATTCAGGCTGGGTGTGGTGGCTCACGCCTGCAGTTTTAGCACTTTGGGAGGCCAAGATGGAAGGATCACTTGAGGCTAGGAGTTTGAGACCACCCTGGGCAACATAGCGAGAACCCATCTCTACAAAAAACAAAAGGATTTAGCTGGGCAAGGTGGTGCATGCCTGTAGTCCTAGCTACTCAGGAGGCTGAGGCAGGAGGATCACTTGAGCCCAGGAGTTTGAGGCTGCAGTGAGCTACGATCATGCCACTGCACTCTAGCCTGGGGAAACAGAGAGAGACACTGTTTCAAAAAACAAAAACAAAAACTAGTACTCTTCAAAAGATACCACTAGAAAAATAGAAGAGCAAGCTATAGATTGGGAGAAAATACGTGTGAAACCTATCTGATTTGAGTCCAGAAAATAAAAAGAACCCTTTCAATTCAATAAGGAAAACTCAAATTAAAAAAAAAAATAATTGAATAGCTACTTCGCCAAAGAAGATGTGAATGACAAATAAGCACATAAAAGATGTTCAGTATCCTTAGTTCTTAGGGAAATGAAAATTAAAATCACAATGAGATATCATTACACTCCCACTAGAAAGGACACATTTTAAAAGATTAAATATAACCAAATGCTGAAGAGGATATGAAGAAACTGGACCTCCCATATGTTGCCGGAACTAATGCAAAATGGTGTATCTACTTTAGGAAAAAAGAGTCTAGTAGTTTCTTATGAAGTCAATTTACTATATGGCCCAACGATCCCACTCTTGGGTATTTATAAGAGAAATGAAAATATATGATCACACATAGATTTGTATTAATACATGAATGTTCATGGCAGATTTATAAAAGCACAGACTGAAAACAATCCAAATGTCCAGCACCTAGTGAATGGTACTCAGAAATAAAATAAAAAAAAAAACAACACTATGGATACATAAAACAATGTGGATGAACACACAAATTACTACATACGGTATGATTCCTTTATTTGAAATTCTAGAAAAGGCAAAATATAGTGATATAGCAGATCGGTGGTTGGTAGGGACGAGGGGTGGGTAGGAAGGTTTGACTGAAAGGGGCATAAGAGAACTTTTTAGGGTAATAGACATGTTTTATATATCATGATTGTGTTTATGGTGGTTACACAACTGCATACGTTTGTCATAAGGCATCTAACTTGTCAATTTTATTGTATGCGAATTTTACACCTTAATAAAATTTACTAAAAAAAAGAACAGTGGAATGAGCATATCTGCCCTTCACCTTACATGTCACCCACCAAGATGTATCAACACCTGACAGAAAATGGCATTAGTGGGAATGTTAAGATTTGGAGATCACTGGCAAGAATGAACATGAAGTTGATAGGAATGATGCAGCCAAAAGGAGAAATAATATGCCATTCTTATATTTTAACCATTTCCAATAATGAGAATAATCTGCTTCTAAAAAAGACCTTGAGCAGTCTAAAATATCTGTTTCATCAAAATAGTATTTCTTACAGTAAGTCCTAAGGGCTACCTAAATCACAGGCACCAACTATTTCTGGGCACCATGCCAGATCCAATCCATCAGACACTCTAAGTGAAAAGTCTCCGTATCTACCTTTTAAAGTGTTCCCAAAGAAATTCTTTTGCAAACAGAATCTGATAGAACCATTGTATTAGAAGTTCGAAATATGCATGTATACAGTGAGTGGGTTTATAATGACTGTAGCCGATAGTATTATAGAACATATGCTTTCCACTACAAGAAAATAGTTATCTCCATTTCACAGAGATGTTAGGAGCTCCAATGAGATCATCTATAAAAACACTTAGGATAGACACTCAAGGATATACTCAATGTTATATTGCTTACCAATCATCCTGGACTTGGACAGGAAGACAATTCTATGCAGGGTAAAAGCCTTTTTGACCGAAGTTTGAAGTCCCACAATGCCATAGCCTGTTTTGCCACTATACAGTAATTAGTAACAGGTGGCAGTCACTTCAGTTATTAATTTTAATTACTACTTATAATATTACAAAAAATTTCTTTAAATATGTGATTTTTAAAAGTTATATGCTATGTTTCCTCCTTCACTTTATAAATTCTGTTGGTTTTTTTAACAGAAATTTCCTATGGGCTTACATTAAATTTAGTCTCAAACATCTTTAAAAATCAAGTACTACCATATCAAATGAAAATACAATTTAATAACGAAACAGTGTTAGGAACTGTAGACAACAAAGCTGAGTGAATAGGCCATGGTCCCTATCTATCTTCATGAATTTTATCTTTTAAAAATTGTGGTAAAATATACTTAACACAAGATTTACCATTTTAACCCTTTCCACATGTATGATTCAGTGGCATTGTACAACCATCACCACTATCTATCTCCAGAACTTTTCCATTATCCCAAACTGAAACTCTATACCCATTAAATAAATACTCATTCCCCCTGCCCCAACTCAAGTAACCACTGTTCTACTTTCTTTCTCCATGAATTTGACTATTGTGGGTCTCATATAAGTGGAATTATCTACTTGTCCTTCCATCATGAGATTTTTCTAATTTTTAATGCATGTCGAGGCAACAAGCAGTAAGGACACAAAGACTGGCAGCATACTGACCTGCCCTCATGAAACTCACACTCTAAGAGGGAAGTCAGACAAGTTAAAAACAAGCAAACACATGTAAAAACCTTGCAAGTCAATGTGACAACTGTTTTCACAGAGGTACAAAGTACAACAGTGGCAAAAAGGACTAAGTCAGAAAAAGCTTCACAATTGAGATGATGTCCCATGACAACCTTGAAGTATAAAGGATTCATCAAATGGACCAAAGAATTCACCTCTGGATGGAATGACATTGATTCACTCTTTCAAACATTTAATGAGGGATGACACCATGCCAGACACTGCACACCTAGAACAGCCAAGGATCCTCCTTTTCTCAAGCTAACAGCATATGTAAAGCTACGAGCTATGCATTTGAGCAAGAGCAAGCAGTTCATATTGAACTGGGGAAGAAGTAGAAGATGAGGCTAAAAAGGTAGTCCAGGTGCCAGATCATGAAAAAATATTTTCAATTAATATGGGTGCTTAATAGTTGTATATCTTTATAAGGTACGGGGATATTTTGATATAGGCATACTAGGTGAATAATTACATTGAGATAATTGAGGTATCCAGCACCTCAGGCATTTAACATTTCTTTGTGTTAGGAACATTCCAATTCCACTTTTTCAGTTATTTTAAAGCACACCCTATCTTATTGTTGATTACAGTCACTTTGTTGTGCTATCAAATATTGTTCATTCTATTTAACTAACTATATTTTGTACCCACTAATCATCCCCACTTTATTCCCCACTCCCTGATACCCTTTCCAGCCTCTGGTAACTGTCATTCTACTCTCTGTCTCCATAAGATCAATTATTTTTAATATTTAACTCCATATGAGTCAGAGCATGCAAGATTTGTCTTTCTATGCTTAGCTTATTTCACTGAACACAGTGTTCTCCAGTTCCATGCCTGTTGTAGCAAATGGCAGGATTTCATTCTTCTTTGCGGCTATATAATATTCCATTGTGTACATGCACCACAATCTCTTTATTCATCTGTTGATGGACACTTGGGTTGATTCCATATCTCAGCTATTGTGAATAGTGCTGCAATAAACATGGGAGTGCACGTATCTTTTTGATATTCTGAATTTGCCTCCACTGGATACATACCCAGCAGTTGGATTGCTGGGTCATATGGTGGTTCTATTTTTAGTTTTGTGAGGAACCTCTGGACTGTTTTCCATAGTGGTTGCACTAATTTACATTCCCACCAACAGTGTGTGAGGATTCCTCATACACTGGAAAGAGGGTTCCTCTTTCTCTACAACCTCGCCAGCATTCATTATTGCCTGTCTTTTTTATAAAAGTCAGTTTAACTGGGGTAAGATAATATCTCATTTTGGTTTTGATTTGCATTTCCTTGATAACTAATGATGTTGACCATTTCTTCATATACTTGCTCATTTGTATGTCTCTTTTGAGAAATGTTTATTCAGATCCTTTGTCCATTTTTTAATTGGATTATGTGATTTTTTTCCTATCAAGTTGTTGTAGCTCCTTGTTTATTTTAGTTATTCTTTGTCACATGTAGTTTGCAAATATTTTCTCCCATTATGTGGGTTGTCTCTTCACTTTGTTCACTGCTTCCTTTGCTATGCTTTGTAGCTTGACATGATCCCATTTGTCCAATTTTGCTTTTGTGGCCTGTGCTTTGGGGGTATTACTCAAGAAGTCCTTGCCTAGACCAATGTCCTGAAGTGTTCCCCCAATGTTTTCTTTCAGTAGTTTCATAGTTTCTGATCTTAGATTTAAGTCTTTAATCCATTTTGATTTGATTTTTGTATATGGTCTAGTTTCATTCTTTGTATATGGATATCTAGTTTTCCTAGCACCATTTTTAAAAAATTTTTAATTTATTTTAGAGACGGCGTCTATGTTGCCTAGGCTGGTCTCAAACTCTTGACCTCAAGCAATCCCCCTGCCTCAGCCTCCCAAGTAGCTAGGTCAGTCACGGCACTCCCCAGCACCATTTATTGAACATTCTGTCCGTGGCACCTTTGTTGAAGGTAAGTTCGCTATAGATTGTGGACTTATTTCTGGGTTCTCTATTCTGTTCCATTGGTCTATATGTCTGTTTTTATGGCAGTACCAGGCTGTTTTGGTTATTACAGGTCTGTAGTATAATGTGAATTCAGATAATGTAATTCCAAGGAATATATTTTTAATGAGAACTCCATATGATTCTAAGGCAGGTATACCCATGGATTACATTTTGGGAAATACTGCTAGAATACAGAAAGCTAATGATGGCTTCAAGCAGGAGAATAATGTGAATAAATTATATTTTTGCTTTTTAATTTTTTACTATACTTCAGATTCTGGTATATTTCATTTTTTCCATATGTTTATATTATAAACATTTTTAAAAAGAAAGATCATAATATACAAACTATTTTGAAGCCTATTCTTCACTTAGTCATGAAAGTAAACACTTTCTCCTTCCATTCTTCCTTAGTAAGATTTTTGATGGCAGCATATGTACGATATATGCTGTTACCACCCCTCATTTTTGAACATTTATGTTATTGGCAATTTTTCACCTATTTTCCTGTTATCACTGTCACCATGTCAACATTCAGATGAAATCTGGGTTTTAGAAAGATCTCTAGTGACAATAAAGGGCTAAATTTGAAAAGAGGTAAAGTTAGAGGCAAGCTGGGAGGTTATTATGATGGTTCAAGCAGAAATGATGAGACCTCAAAGTAGTAACAATGGAAATGGACAGAGAATAAATTTGAAAGTCCACAATCAATATTTAAAGGGTTATTATCTGTTTAAGATTATACACAAATAAATAATTCCTCTTCTTCAATTAAATATTTACCAAAGCTCTATAATGTATTAAAGAATAATTACTGAGAAAAACATATTAGGATAAAAGAGCACAATGCATTTTCCCTTTTCTTTTATATACATGTGGATGTGTAGAATCAGTGTTCCAATTACAGTCATGTACCACATAATGATGTTTCAGCACATGGACCACACATATGATGGTAGTCCCTTAACATAATAGAGCATATATAGAAACTTCATACATGGCACTTGATACTGGCATTGCAGATCAGGTAGGGGAAATGACTTATATTCAGTAATGGTGCTGGGGCATTAGGTTTTCTATATAAAATGCATATATATAAAAATAAATATATCATCTAGGTTTGTGTAAGCACACTATATGATGTTCATACAACAAAACGCCTAGCAACACATTTCTCAGAACATATCCCTATCATTAAGTGATACACGATGGTATAGTTAAGTAATTTAGAAATAGTCTTCCTTTGTACCAGAGGAAAAACAATTCCTTGTTCCTGTTCTACAACTGCAAAAGTAGAGCCAGACAGAGTCAAAGTTGTCAACAGAAGCTTGACCTTCTGTTCTCAAATGTGTGCTGGGGATGCAGTGGGAATTTAACATATACAACAAGAAACTGTCCACGATCAGGTTTAGTCCAATTTTTAAAAAGAATCTATACATACTGAGGCTTTCCGCCAAAAAAGCAAATGCTTCATGCATTTGGCTCCTTGTCCTTTTATGTGGCTATTCTCCAACATCAATTTTGGAGAATCAAAATCTGCCAGCTACTGAAACACCAGTCAAACAAAACACTTTCCTCTGTGTAAAATAGTATAATGTATCAAGACAAGGAATCCTATTAGGCAAAATAGACATCACATAAAAATACGTGTAATAACCAGTTCCCTCAAACAACTTTTTCTTATAATAGCCAACTAATAGCCATTCCACAGTATTAAGGTTCGGATTTCAAATGTAAGGTTTTTTTATGATTAAACTTTTAGATACCTGAATCAGATATAACCAAAGATCTTTATTGAGTAAATCTGACATACCTCAATTGATGTAAATGAAAAAAATCAGAGGCATATCTGGCTGTCCTTTCGAGATAACATTCCTTTCTACTCAACTACTACATAATTGAAAAAGAAAACTCGGTAACTTGCATTTATCATTTTTGATAGCATCTGTATCTACTCAAAGATTTTTCCATACTTTGAAAATTTCCAAGTTTTAGTTTTTTTATTTACACTCATCAATTCATTAATTTTAGTGATTTTAAATCTTTCAGGCATTAAAAAAAAATTCCTGTAAAAGGCATCCCATTTACAGTTCCAAATGACTTTCTCAACAATTATAAAGGTAAATTAACATACTACAAAAATAAAACATTGTTAACTTCTTAACTGTATTATATCTCATGTCTACTTAATTCCTACAAAGTTCTAGGAGAGAAAAGTAAAAACATCTAGGTCTACCAACTTGACAATATGTCATATTAATTCTTTATTTCAAGTTAAATATATAATAGTACAGTAATAACTGGAATATAATTCAGAATGAAAATACGATGACTTACAAGGGATTTACAGAGATAGAAAATTAAGAAAATATTTTGGTAAATAAAACTAAAAACATGTGACTTTGCCATCTTTCCAAAAAAATAAAAAATAAATAAATAAAAGTAAAAACACTGCTTAGTTCTTAAGTCATTAGAATTATTACATTACATTCTATCTTCACAATAACAACCACAGTCCTGGGCCATATTTCATGGTCCCAAAATCTAATTAGACTGTTTTTAGTTGGAACAAAAAATTATTATAAACTTATATTTTACTAATAATCTGAAGAACCATGAGACAGTTATCTAATGGTCTAACATACATGTAACTGAAATCACAGAAAGAGAGAATGGATCAAAAGAAATACATGAAGAAACAATGGCTGAGAATTTTCCAAATTAAACAAAAGATGCCAAACCACAGAACCAAGAAGCTCAGAGAACACCAAACAAACGAGAGACCCATCATATTTAAAGATAAAGTACATCACATCAAAAGATAGAGAAAATTTTAAAGACAGCTCCC
>CAUYRT010096570.1:0-70447 GCA_963574885.1 Lepilemur ruficaudatus
GCAGAAATGAAGAGTCAGGCAGAGAGAGAGAGACAGAGAGAGAGAGAGAGAGAGACAGAGAGACAGAGAGAGAGAGAGAGAGAGAGAGAGACAGAGAGAGAGAGAGAGAGAGAGAGAGAGAGAGAGAGAGAGAGAGAGAGAAAGTGAGCGTGCAGTTTATATGAAGGGGAATGGGGAATAGAGTGTGGGTCCCTTAAATTCACAAGCAAATGCTTGCATGGTTTATTTACAGGAAGCACCAAGAAAACTGGGAGCTCAGTCTGCTAGGCTGGAGACATGCCTCTAAGTTCTTATCTCTGGCCACCAGCTTGATCCATTTGGATGTTGTGTAAAACTAGAAACTGTGTCAAGGGTGACCGAGCCCTGCTTCTGGTACAAGAAAGTTAAATTTCCATTCAAAATGTATGTCAAGGCAACATACAATTATAAGAATTCACCACAAGACCCCTTATATGATTATGGCTTAATAGGACAGACTCAAACTCAGCTTCCTGCTTTGCAAGGGCCCCAGGCTTCATTTCAGCTTCCATGTCCTGATATTGGCATTTCAAGACTACCTATTTGTTATTAAAGTTTTAGTTCACTTTTTTTGTGGGTTTTTTTTTTGTTGTTGTTGCTATTATTTGGTTTAGGAGATTTTCTTTTCTTTTGTTTTAAGGCAAGCACAAAAATGAGGTTTATTGAGTAGAAAAAGATAGAATTATAGGGCAAGAGCAAGATATAAGTTTACAGAGCATGGTACATAGGCCAGCTGAGGACTGGAGCCATTGTCACAGCAGGGCAAGCAAAAGGAAGGGCAAAGCGAGAGAGAACTGGTTATTATTTGGTCTAGGAAATTTTCTTGCATTTTCATTTTTCCACATTATATTAGGAAGTATCTTTGGTGAAAATTATGCAGGATATAGTTGTAATAGATCAGTGGGACTTAAAAAAGTTCAAGCCAAAGCAAATGATGTTAGTTCTTATTCTTTTTTTCCCTCAAAGATTTGAATTTTCAAATATCATAGATTTCAGGAAGCCAGATATCTACCTTACTGATGTTTATCTTGCAAGTTGGAATACTGTGGGACTTCTTATTTCACATAGCATAATATCCTCAAGGTTCATACATGTTGAAGCATGTGTCAGAATTTCCTTCCTTTTTAAGGCTGAATAATATCCCCTTGTATGTCTACACCACATTTTGTTTATTTTGAATCTGTCCATGGATACTTGGTTGCTTCAAACTCTTGGCTATTGTGAGTAATGCTGCCGTGAACATGGGCATTGCCTTTGTTTTCAAAATGACGGTAGTGTGTCCTAAGACTGGTCTTAAAAGATAGAGTATTCACTCTGGATCTCTGATAAGCTTTGGGAAAATACCAGGCTTGATTTCATAGTGGGTCCTTCATCACTCAGGTCTCTTACTGTCTGACCCTTAATGTCAAATTGTCATTAAGACAGCACAATTTAAACCTTCACCAGCTGTATTTTGTCCACATCTTCTTCTTTACTGCATGACTGTTTATTTCACCCTACAATTTATATGGTACTTCTTTAATGCATTTAGAAAATCTTGTAGAGTTTGCACCATATCATGTTGACTGAGAATAGAACTATAGAATATTGAAGCTGGAAGGAATTTTGGTGGTAATGCCAAGTTTTTATTTCATAAATTATTAAGAAACTAAGAAGTCAAATGATTGGACCAAACCCAGAGCTATTATTTGAACCAGAGGCTCTCCAATACTAGTCCATTTATTTTGCCATATCACCACAAAAGTCATGTTTCTGAGCATGTTTCCATATTATACCTATGGAGGTAAATTGAAAAAGATTAAAAAGTAAACTGACTATGAATATCCCCAGGATATAATCTGAAAAGTCTTTGTGAATCAGTCTATGGATTCGCCTTCCATTTTTATAAACTGAGTACTTCCACAGTGTGGTTAATTGAGGCTTTCCCACATAAATAACTTAAGACACAACTTTCACTTCATCTGGAAAAGTGTCAGAGTCAAAACTATTACTGAATTTTACTGAATATATCTTAGAGAGATATACCTGTGACTACTTGAGTTGTTATGTATTTTCCATTCTGCAATACATTTAAATCATTCAAATATCAAAAAAGAAAAAGTATTACTATCTTTACCTATCACTAAATATAACCTGAATGCTGTATCTTGGGATATTTTTGTAGTAATACAAAAAGAGCTTTCTTATTCTTTCTTTATTTTTCATGACTGAACAGAATTCTTTTGTGTGGATGTAGCTTTATATATTTAACCATTCTCTTGTTGATGGGCATTTAGATTATTTATAGCTTGTTGCTATAAAAAAGGAGTGCTATAATACATATTGTGTACAAATAGTATTTGCATATATTTGCAAATACATGTATAGGGTAAATTTTTAGAAGTTGAAATTATGGGTCAAAACATATATTAGAGTTTTGATGAATAGTGCCAAATTACCTTATATAAAGATGTACTCTCTATCAAATTGGTACGAACTGACCAACACTAAGGTGTTCACATGGTAGTAATACTCATTGGGTGTCAGTAGGCAGGGAGTAAACCCACAACTAATGGAAGTGGAACACACTGTATGGGGGAGACACACGCTTGTAGCCCTGGCTTGGGCGAGGCAAATGCATTACATGTAATCAAAATGTTTGTACCCCCATAATGGCCTCAATAAATTAAAAAAAAATGATTGTTGTATCTGTACCAATTTATACTTCTACCAACAATGGAGAAAATACATCTATGTTGAGCACAAACAGACACATGGCTAGATGGCTAAACCAGGTCTTTTCAAACAATGTTTACTAGGGCTGGAGGTATCCAGTTGCCCATTAAAATCTGGGACAGAGATGTAGCAAGGCTGATCATCAGAATCTGATACAGAAATCCTGGCCTTTAAGCTGTGGGGTTTATAAGCACATAATTAAAGAACTGCCATGCCTTCTCCAGCCACATTCAAGGCCTTGCATCAAAGTCCTGTGTCACTTTGGCACATCAAAGTCCTGTGTCACTCTGGCACAAAGTGATGTGCCAGAGCTTTGTCTCCATCTCTTTTCCACTACCTCAGCATTTATTGATTGGGGCCCTTCTACTTGCATGATTAGAGAAATGGAGTTTGAGACTTGTGGTTGCAGCTCTACGGAATTTGTGGTCTGAGCTGCTACCTCAGCATTTACTAGGATTGATTGCCTCAAACATTTGGCAGTAGCTGGTTTCCACGGAATTTTGCAGAAAGCTAATCTGAAGGAAATTGACTCTGACTAGTTAACCCTTACCTCTTGGTCTCTTTCCCCAGAGCCTCATGTTGACCTGTGGTACTCATAAATGCTGAAGCTTTTGTGCATTTATTTGCTTTTCATCATTTGATTATCTAAAGTAGGGCATCAGTGTCCTAGCTCTGGCCCAAACATTGGCCATCTGACTGCATCCATCTGAGCCTTCCATAGTGAGTAATTTGGATAGAAGTTGAATAATTCAAGAACAAAATTAATTTTAGGATGGTAAAAATTTGCTTTTCTAAGATCAGGCTTCTCACAATAAAAATAAAAAATCCCAGGACATAGTTTTTTTCTCTTGACTTTACTTTGTCCCAAGAAGGCTAATAAAGGATTACCATTTATTATCAATTGTTAAATTGTTTTCTGAGTAAGTACATAGAATCAGTAAACTGGGCCTCTTGTCTTCATTTGACAAAGAATAGTGTGGAGACAGTTCGTGGATGAATAGAAGGCAAAATCCAAATGAGTCTGACTCATAGTTTCAAACCATGCTAATTCCATCAAGGTTTGAAGGAGGCCTATCTATCTGATTTGGTGTTTTCACGAAGAAGGACAAAAATGAGAAATGAGAATATAAACAGTGGAAATTTTTAGAGAAAGTTTAAAGAAATGAGTATTTATGGAAAGACTTTTTCTGTTGTTTCTATTTCTCTCTCTCCCATTTTAGGTTTGGATATTTTTGCAAGATGCAGAGACTGGAATCTCATTTCCTCACAGGGTGTTTGTAGAGGCCCAGGATCTCTAGACTCATTCTTGTGCTACTGGAGAAAGAAATGCTGGGAGATTACAGAATAGCAACATCTTCCCTCTCTCCCCAAATTAGGAGCCACAGTTGAGGAGGCAGGATACATGGGTGTCCCATAATTATAGACCAGACAAAAGAAGGAGAGACAAGCATTACCTATTTGAATACTCCCAGGAGTTGATATGCTGTGTGAAGCACCTGCCTTAGTCAGACTCCAAGAGAACATCTGTAGGTAGAGGGAAAGAATCAACTCTGTCCCAGAATAATCCTGAAATGAGGAGGCTGAGGAGGAAATGCCAAATGACCTTTTGAAGACCATCCACTGTAAGCTGTGAAAGAGCTGCGGCAGATGCTCTCTAGGTCAGGAGAGCCAGGAGATAATGCAAGATTCATATTTGCACATGGCTGGTGACCTTGATGATGCATTTTATATACAGATATCAGAGTTTGGGCCATGTGTTGCTTATCACAGACCACAAAAGGTGGAGTCTAATACAAATAAATCAATAGTAAACTAGACTTGGGTAAATATTACGATTAAAAAAGTTGTTCTAAATAGGTGTTAACATTTCAATATTAAATAATTATTTTTCTGAATTTAATTTTGAAATATTATCTTTGATGGTGGAAATGTATCTCCATTTAGTTCTAGAATGTAGTGGTTAATTTTATGTGTTGACTTGACTAGGCCAAGGAGTGCTCAGATATTTGGTGAAACATCATTTCTGGGTGTTATCTGGGAAGGTGTTTCTGGACTTGATTAACATTTGAATTGGTAGACAGAGTAAAACAGACTGTCCTTCTTAGGGTGGGTGAGCCTCAGCCAATCCTTTGAAGGCCTGAATAGAACAAAAGGCTGAGTAAAAAGAATTCTCTCCCTCTGCCTGACTGTCTTCAAGCTGGAGTGTTGATTTTCTCCTGCCTCTGGACTTGAACTTCCGCAGAAACTTGCACCATAAGCTCTCATGGTTCGCAGCTGCTTGGACTTGGACTGGACATCTACTACTGGTTCTTCCACTTGCTAACTTTAGTCTCTTGGACTTCTTGGCTTCCTTAATTGTGTGAGCCAATTCCTTACAGTAAATCTCTCTCCCCCACACCACCACACACAGAGATACACACACATACACGTATATATATTTTTATATACTGCATATATCTATACCCTATTAGTTCTGTTTCTCTGGAAAACCCAAACTAAAACAAAGAGTGCTATTCCTTTGCTTGTATTTTCTATCAGAGCTATGGTTTAAAATAATTCTTAACATATTTGGAAAGCAGAAAACACATGAGGTAAAATACTTGTTTATTGTTCAGACTATATATGGCTCCTGTTTTATATGTGTATTATTTAAAATTTAAGTTATAGAAGGCCAAATTTTTATTTCAAATTAGAAATAAAAATGTACTGAGATCTATGAATGCAAGATCTTTAGATCTGTAAGTAAGTGTTTTGACTATCGACAGCTATGAGGGTTTAAGTCATGAAAAAATATCTAGAAATACCTGTATTTCTTTGCCCAATTTTTGTAAATGTTATTTTAACTTTGAGTCCCATGAGTAATTCATAATACTATCTGCATGAAATTGTACACTTTTTTTTTATAACAGGGCTTATCTCTATCCATCATAAACCTGGTTTCTTTCTCTCTGATATAGCATATTCTGGGACTATCTGCTAAATTGATATAGAGGGTGGATTTATGCTTTTCATGGAAGTATTTGTGGCTATCTTGTAACGAGTTATGGGACATTTCATGATTATTTAAATCTTCCTCTTTCCCAACCCTTAACTAATAAATAATATCTCACAATTATGTGGGGATTTGCAGTTTATGAAAACTTCTAAAATGTATATGTTTGAGTTACCACAATGTTGTTAGACCTTATTATCATTTTACAGCTGAGAAACTGAAGCTCAGAGAGGTTGAGAGACTTACCTGAAGCTACAAGGTAAATAAATGGCAAGAGCTGAGATAGGAATCCCAGAAAAATTTAATATCTGTAAAGATACTTAATACTGGTATTTAGTCTCTCAAGCATCCTGATTGTATCCTATAAACTGTCCTTAAGTTCTTAGACTTACATCACAGAAGTCTCTTGAAGAAGACAACATTGCTTGGGAAAGCTGAAAGTATACCCTCAAAAGTCCTGAGTTCAGAACATTCTGGTCTGCCTCTGGAGAGTCTTTGCTCTCAGAGCCCTCTTCCTGAACTGGATGTAGGAGACTGGCATCCCAGCTGCCAGGACTTAGTCTTCATTCTTCCCTACCTGTTTGACTGATTCCTGGAAGCCTAAAGCAATGTTGTGTTGTGTGTGTGTGTACATGTGTGAGTGTGTGTGTGGGGGGGGCCTTTATATGTGTTGTTCTAATCATCCAACATCCCTTTAAGGATGTAGAACTTTAAAGAATACAGGCATTGAAATATTCATTTTTGGATATATGAATCACCTTGTGGGAGGAACACAAATTCAGGTTTAGTGAAAAAGATTCATGTCTTTGTCTTTCCAGAAGAAAATTTACTTTGACCGTAGAAAGGTTCACAACTGATGAGGGAGCCTACCACCAAAAGGGCCCTTCCATCCTGGCCCAGAAACCTGAGCTGACCTCACGGTCACTGAAGGCCACTCATATAAGAATTATAGGGTTTGGGCTTCCATCACTGACCTAGAACAGTATCCTTCTTATCATTTTTTAAAAAAGAATAGCATGGGCCCAATTCTCCCACATGAAAATTAGAATTAAATAATTTCTTTTTATTTTATTTGATAATCTATCGAAGGACATGGACAAAAATGTGAAAGGTGAGTTAAAACCACTCTTCTAAAAAGATTGTTACAACCTTATGAATAATAATTATGGGTCACCTATTTAAAATATGATTTCTATTCTATGTCTTCTATGAAACACAAGCAAACTAAATTTAGCTAAGCTAAATATTTCATTCAGAAATGAACTTAAACATTTTTGTGGCCTTGCGGGAAGGTCCTGTTCACAACAAAGCTAGCTTTTTACACAAAGGTTCATAACAAAAGCAGCAATGACTAGGCCTTCTGAGTATGTTGAGGTTATAGTTGTAGTAGTAAAATTTGGCGAGGTCAGTGTGGAAGGCAGGGAATAGTTTATTCTGAATAATTACGTATCTATATCAAAGACAAATAGAAAAATATTTTAGAAGCTACTGTATCTATCACTTCTTTGATGGTGAATATCTTAAGAAACTGCATTTATTGTATGAACACATGACAACAGTTTTCTCTGCTATCTCTCAATATTCTGTCAGGTTTGGGATTAAGAACAATGGCCTACAGGTGATTTGAAAAGCCTGCCCATGTGAGATGAAAAAGAGGAAGGAGTGAGTGAAGTGGAATCTTGATATGGTGGAAAACCAACTTTATGTGCTTAGCTTTTGCTGTGTCTCAGGGCTAAAATCAGCATATACGAGGAAGGAAATGCGAGAGAGAAGTCTTTGAAAGCTTTTAACTACAAAAAAAATTGTGTTTGATTTGATTGTCAAAAGTTTGGTGCCATTCAAATAAGCCTGAAAATCTGCTTCATATGGCCAATGTTATTGTCTGTCATAGGGCAGTCCCTACAATGTTTTTGTCCCTGTCCAAAGAAATAATTTAACCCCAGTCACTTATAAGTGCTTATTTTAGGAACTGTAAACGGGATGACTATCGCAGCTCAAACTTGGCCATCTTGGAAGTGAACTTGATAGCATTTATTTGATTAAAATTGTAAAACTAAAGGAGCTACCAAAAGAACAAAACTTTTATTTTTGTCCAAAAAGTGCTAATTATTGATGAAAAAACATACTGCGTGACTTTAGTAATGTACATTAATTTTATCTGTATTTTGGTTTATTGTATTATTTCCAAGGAGAGGGAAGTCAAAATATGATCGTGTTTATCCAAGACTATTGACTGACCAAAGTTCTACAAAGAACCTGTATCCTGTAGAAATTTGACTAAGTTGACAACTATTGTCTGTTGGTGGTATAGAGACAAAATCCTTCTTGTTTCTTTTACATTTGAAGAACTTTAGAGAGAGAGTACTGTTGAATACCCACTGCTATTCTCCTGCAAGGTGGCTGAAGTCAAAGGTGCACTTGTAGAATGTTGAACAATAGAAATCAAGAATGATTACATCTGAGGTCTTAAAATAAGCAAAAGCCAAACTGAATTTACTTTTACAAAATGTAAAACCAAAAAAAGGAACATGATCAGGCGCAGTGGCTCCCATCTATAATCCTAGTAGTTTGGGAAGCCAAGGCAGGGGATCACTTGAGGCCAGGAGTTCCAGACCAGCCTGGACAACATAGCAAGATCCATATCTACAAAAAATAAAAATAAAAATTAGCTGAGCATGATAGTGTGTGCTTGTAGTCACAGCTGTTAAGGAGGCTGAGGCAGGAGTTTCACTTGAGCCAAGAAATTTCAGGCTACAGTGAGCTATGATCATACCACTGCACTGTAACCCTGTCTCTAAAAACAAACAAAAAAAGAAATATTGGTAATGTCCTTATGAAAGTCATGAAGTTATTTCTTATACTGTTTCTAAAGATAAACAATGCTTGAAATGACAGATGGCTCCCTTTGTGCAACATTACATGATACAACAATGAAATGGAAATGGGATGCTCTCTGGATAAATCACCCACAATTTTCCATTGTCATGTTAGCTTTGGAAAAATTCAAATTCAGCCAGAAAGGTTTAGTGTGACATAAAGACTTGGTCTTTCTGCAAGCTGAGTGTTCAGGAGAAAATTTTCACTTTTTTTGTGTGTGTTCAACACATACAAAAATGTTTAAGGAACCCATTAACCGTTGCTGCTGTTCAAGGAGGTAAACTAGTATCTAGTTGATAATATCTAACATATAGCAGGTTGGAGAAGATATCTATGCTTCTAAATTACTTTGACAGTCATATATATAAAGACTTATATGTATAATTTAATATTTACTCAAAGAGTATAATCATTTAATTTCTCTGAGACCAATCCCTCTCATGCATACCAAGGAAATAGGATTAAGTTACCTCCTTGACGTCTTCTTCCCAATAAACAATTGGTCTCTAGATGTTAAAATTCTTCTTTCTAAAACCGATTCATTAAATTCTTAGATGGAAAACAGTTCTAGAGAAATCTAGAGTTTGATGACTTAATGTTACATTGTTTTTTTTTTTCAGAAAAATAAGTTGAGTTGCCTAAATCCAGCACCTACATTGTGGAATCTTAACTTTCATTATATCTACTGATATTTATGGCAGTATATTTTTATCTTCTATATTAAGATAGGAACTCATTTTTGGAATGACTATACTGATGCCAAATTCTGTTTCCTGAAATAGAAGCAGTATCAAAAGCTCCAATGACTTAGGCATAATTAACCTGAATCATATACTGGAAAAGTGTTTTTAATTAGAATTCTCTATAAAAACATTTAAATTTAAATTAGGTACTTAACAGGGCATTTGTATAGATATATCCCAAGAAAAGTCAATGCACATAAGTAGTGATGTCTCTGCATCTGTGTTTTTATACTTCAAAATGATGTTGCTGATAAAAGCACAGATAACACCCTGTCATAACACATATAATGGTATATTTTTTCCATGGTTTAATTTATATAAAGTAATTTGTTGGAATGGTTCTGACAGAATGTACAGAAAACCAGAAGTATAATTTGCAAGCTCCTAGCCTAACATTGCAGCACAAAGTATGAAAGAGCAGGTTTGGGACAAGAGACAACAGATTAAAACACGCAGACCTTCCTATCAGGCAAGTTATTTAGCCTCTCCAGGTCTCAGTTTCCTTACCTGCAAAATGGGGTAGGACTGGACCTAACCTGGAGGGATACAGTCACGATTAAATAAAATAGCGAATCTAAAGCATTTACACAATGCCTGAAACATAGTATATGCAGTATACATGCTCTGATAAAAAGGATAATGAGGAGGAGGCTAGGGTAGTGTGGCCTCAAGTAGGTAGGATTGGAATTGTCAAGGCTATTGAAATAACTCAGTTAATGGTATTTGGCTTCGGGGTACTTCTTTACATTCTGTATTTCACTGTAAAGAGGCTGGGAAATTGTCATTTTTTAAAATGTATTCATTCATTTAACCAATATTTAAGTGTCTTGTATGTGATAGGAACTGAGACTGGCAGTAATAATTCCAGTTTCTACCTTCATGGAATCAGAAGAGAGACAGACCTCTCTCTCTCTCTCTCTCTCTGCTCTCTATCACACACACACACACACACACTGAGCATAATGACGAATATGGCAAATGCCAGAAAGGAGAAGTACTTTATATGAGGAGACTGTACAGTAGAAGATTTGACCTAGTTCTGGAGGCCAGGAAAGGCTCTCCTGGGGAAGTGATCTTTGAAAGACAAGGTGGACCTATCTTGCAAAGAGAGGAGGGAAAAGCAGAGGTAATGGCATATGGAAGACCATATGGAGGGAGGGAGCATGGGAGTACTGCAGGATAGAATAGGCCATAATTGTGTTAAATATATTCAATGATGGTTTAAAAACTCCATAGTTTGAAAGGAACATACAGAAACTTCTGTGAGTATCATCAACCTTGCATAAAATTTAAAAATCATTGAATTTTCAACCAGTATGGTAGCCACACAACACCATTTTATATTTGTTTTCTAAGTTTCTAGTTGCTGGAATACCAGCTATATAGGATGTATATATGCTCAGCCTTTGCTCAAGCTTCAGAATATGCAGTAAATCCAGGATGAATTATGTTCTTGGAAAGGCCTGAGTCAAATCAATAAAGATAAGCTTCAAGTTATATGTTTGTGTTTTCTTAGTTCTAGATGTTCATATCTTGTTTTATATTTAATCCGGATGCAGAACTTTCAAGACAAAAATATACTAATCTATTAATGCATTTTAGTTTGAGATATATAATCACTGGAAAATAAATTATTTTAATATTTTTTATATGTGTTAACCATTAATGGTTAAGATGATTCATAGCGCTGCTTTTAACTAAAGAATGGGCATGCTCATTACTGAGGCATTTAAAATCTGCCAAGGCTCAATGTGTTTCAACAGTATTGTGTTAAAGGCAGGATGCTAAAAAAGAATGAATGTACAAACAGATTGTGAATTCCCGGATTATGCATCTGTTATTATAGTGAGTCAGGGCTTATCTAACCTATTCTTATATTAGATTAGTTTCAAAAGGGGAGGGATTAAATTCTGTTTTCAGTGGTAATCCTACTAAAGTGTTTCAAACTGTTCTCTGCTCATCTTTTTGTCTAAGTCTGGAGTCTATGCCCAGTTCCCATGATTCTGGTTTGAGTGAGAACACATTAGGCCCTCAGAGATCTTTCAAGTATTGCTGCTTTATAGTAGTAGCCAAACATTCATCTCTCCAATTAGATGTTATATTATTTAATTATTATCCCACTATGTGCCTCACAATGCAATAGAAGACCTGCACACGTAATATTTTCACTTTCTTTAAAGGCATTGAGAAATTTTGATTGTGCATGAGGTATAGATTATTAACATGCTTTTATTATATACAGTATTCTAATATCTCACATAATACTTTCTTGGGACAAATTTATTATTCCTGGAGCTGTGCTATATGAAGTCTGATGTAGCAAAATGATGAGGATGGTGATGATGATAAACATTTTTTGTTACTATATGCACATTGCATGTTAAGCAATGTTCTAAGTGCTTTATAAACCTTACGACTTTCCCATTATCTGTCCCATTTCAGAGATGAGAACACTGAGGCACAGAGTATTTGAGTAGCTGGAACAGGGTTGCATAGTACATTTGGAGCACAGCCTCCAGAGCCAACACTCTTAACTGTCCTTCTATAATTAAATTCATACCATCCCTTCATCACATTTCCCCCAGAGTTATCTGCTTAAAATACACTGTGGATCATTTTATTCCATTAGTCAAAACCCTTCAGTGGCAGTTCATTTGCTCCAGGACACAGTCTTGTCAGGACTCAGACAGGAATATAGAACATTCCATAATCAAGCCCACCCACCAGCATCATGTCCTACCAAAAATATCAGAATTGTGAAGGGCTAGATAAATCCGGATAGCTGGGCTCACTCCAAGTGTCTGAGAGGTGGGCCCAGAGTCTAGCAGCATTTTAACAGCCTGTTCTGGTTTTGCCTTTTATAGACAGAGAACCATTGCCCTCTACACACAAAGTGTAGAGACCCGTGAAATTCAGCAATTGTGTGCTTCCCCCAAGACAGCACACCTCTGCACTTGTGATTCTCAAAACTCAGAATGTCCTCCACTGTGTCTAATGTCTTTTTCAATACCCAGTTCAGATGTGGGCTCTTTGGAGGAGTGTTTTCTGACCTCTGCAGACAGAGTTCATCACTGGCCTCCTGCCCTACCTCTTCTGTGTGCACTCACTATTAACCCCTTCTCCGGCAAGTCATACACGGGGAGTATGGATTACCCCAATCTGGCTGCAGAAATTACACCTGGAGAGGTATATGAAATTGATGGATTTATTATACTCAGAGGTTCCAGAGAGGGAGGAATGCCATGCCACACAGGGGGCCAAAGAGAAGGAGCACCAAGGGATGGGCTGACCCCAGCTGAGAGAGAGAGCTAAGACCCATGTGCAACTGCCCTTTAATGAGCATCAGGGTGGAATATACCGGCAACAGCCATGACAGGATTTCAACGGTGCATGTGAACATCACTAGGCAGTAGTCGGGGGAGGGCAAGAGGGGAACCTATGACAGGGGCAGCCTTGTCACATTGCTGCACGTGATCATCTGGGCAGGATGCTCACACCCTGTTTGTGGGATGTTGAGGAATCAGGGAAATACAAAGTTTAGAAAATTTATAATACATACAGTATGATAATTTATTGACTTTCTATCTGTCTCACCAGAGATAACCATGAGGGAAATTTGCCAGAAATACATTTCTGCCATGGTTCTTCCAACGTTTTCTTCTTCAGTACCTCGTTTTACGCCAGTCAAACACACTCTTCTCCAGTCTAAGCTAGTCTCCTTGTCATCGCATTTGTCCCCACACACTCTAATGGACATTGCTTGTGTCAGTTCTATATATCTATTTGGGGAGTTTTTCAACTTTGCAATTGTTCCACATTTGGATTTAAGCTAAGTGATAATAGCAAATGTATAAAGTATTTATCATTCTGAGCCCTTCATATGTCTTAAATTAGTGTTTCTTAAACTGTCACATGCATAGGAACCATGTGACAATTTTGTTAACAATGTAGATCCTGGCATAGAACCTGAAGCTCCACATTTCAAACAAGTTCCCGGTAGTGCCCACACTGCTGGTCTGCTGGCCACTCTGAGCAATAAGGTGGTAATTACTGAATACCCACAACAACCTACTGAAGTAGGTATTAAAATTAATCCTGTTTTTCCATATGAGGAAACTGAAGCAAAGAGAGATTCAATAAATAGCTCAAAGTCACAGGTTAATTAGTGGCACTGCCAGGACTGGACCGAGATATGCGTGCTCCAGAGTGCATGCATGCTCTTGAGACCATCGCTCTCCTCGGTCTGTTAAATCTGTGTGCAACCTTGGCTCTTCAGGTTCCTAGATCCTATGGCACTTATCTATATGATTTTGGAAGGTAAGGAAGTGCTGGCTCTCTCCTCTCTGCAAAATGGATTTTTTGAGTTGCCTGGAAGTGCAGTTCCTTTTCTCTGAAGGAGTGGTGAGGGGCAAGGAGAAGGAGAGAAGGATTAGATCAGTGGTTTCAATATTGTCACAACTTAGATTCTATTTCATCACATTTCACCTAAAAAAAAAAAATCCAGATAGGTCTTGATTTCACCCTATTGTGTAAGGGCTGCTGACTACATGATCTACTTACTCTTGGGCCAGACGGAATATTGATAAATAGTTGGTCCACTGAGTTCAGATATTTCTGTATGAGAGTATCTGGACTGTTTTGTTACATGGATATTATAAAGATAACCAAAATTATTAATTAAAAATTACTTCTGGACACATTATTAAATAAACTGTATTCAAAATCACCAAGCTGGAATATGTGGAAATAAATATATATAACACAATTAATATTTACATAGACCTATAGCATGGTTCTATCATTTATTCTAATCCTGCCTCAGGAGGGAATTGGAGAAACTTTCTTAACTGGGGAATTTCCTAAAACATACAGAGTTTTGGTCCCAGGGCCTTGAGCAAATTTGCTGGGTGGAGAGCCAGGAATCTATATTTATTAATAAAATGCTGCCCAGGTGATTCTGACGACCATCTAAGTTTGGCCACCTGTATTAGACCACTATGGCTTTTGGCAGAAAGAACAACTTTAATATCTCTCAGCCTTTCAATCAAAGAAATGTCTCTGAGGTTATTTCTTCTACCATATCATATAACAGTGTTGGCTGCAGCGGCTGAGGGCTTTGGTGTTTAACTGTTTCATACCTCTTGGGTTCGGGGACATTTGTGCATGACGATGTGATTTAGGCACTTCACTCTGGTGAAGCTTATTTGTAGAAATGCTGTCTGCTGTAAGTCAGACACTGCTATAGTGGGAAAACAAATCACTAAAACACGCTTGGTCAAATCTCTGCGACATTGCTACAAGCGTTAAATAAGTTTTTGAAGATAGGCCAAGTAACAAATGAGAAAACGGTTGTTGATTTCAGAAATATTTTGAAGAATCTGGTAATTCAAATTTAGCAAGGAAGGTAATTTTACTTATTGAACAAAAGTGATTTATAAATAATCCTGGGAAATTAAGCAGCTGGACTAGCACAAGACTTGCATATTTAATAATTTAAATGATTCCAAAGCCAACTCCAAATAAATCTGAACAATTTAAAATAATTTTATTTACCAGTGAACCCTCACTCATTCAGTTGCTATAAGAACTTCCTGTTGGCTTATATTCTGTAATTATCACTCTACTGAAATGTTTTTTTAATTTTCTGTGTAGAAAGGATCACTTACCTAATATTTATATATCTGAGATCTCTCAGTCTCTTACTCAACTAATATAGTAACTTATTTTAAATTGAGACCTGCAGGTCCTCATATAAATATCAGATTATTTTGAAAGTGACAAAGCTAAGTTTCTGTAATAGAAAGTAATTGTCGTGATTTCTAGCACAAGCAGGGGCTTAGAGAGTAATTTGATTTAGGATCATTGACATTTTGAATTCCACGAACTAGTTCAAAGGAAAATTGTAGAAAATCAATCTTGAGTCATTGAGACAGCAGCATTAAAGGACTGGGTTTGGAGTTGAGACAGAAGTTTCAAAGCAGCTATCACAGAAATAGAATGGGAATTGAGGGAATGATGCCGGGGTCTTCAGGGAACCATAAGAGGAAGAAATAACTGATTCTGAAACTTTAAAATGTATGAAAGGGACCTGTAAATAACTGAGGATCAGATGATATATGGGTTTGGGGTTTTCAGGCCTAGGTCAATATATCGACCTAGGTCTCTAGGGTTTTCTATGTTCGTCGGACCGTAAATATCTGATAGGTAAGTAAACAATGTGAATAGAAGCATGCCCCGTTGTGCACTATCTGTGCTAGGCCCTGAGTCATTTTGAAATAATTTAACATACTTCATATTCCTCACTTCAGTATTTTGAGTATAGTTTTTAGGTTGATGCTTCTTCTCTTGAGTATAAAACATGATGTATAGAAAGTGAGAGTAAACAGGCCCTCAGTGTCCAAGTGACTTCATGTTAAAGAAAATGGGGGGAGAAAACCATCCAAAACAACTCCCCTCGGATTTTTAATTAGTGAACTGTATCTAAGGAAACCAATAGTAGCTTCTTGCCAATAATCTTTTGGGTTGATTAAGCTTGCCCTTCTATCTATTTTTCATCGTACTCACTCTTCCTAAATAGAATTTGGTTGTTTTAAACTAAGAAAAATGATGCTTATACAGCACGTTTGTTTTTCTTTGTTTTATTACATAGTCTTTGTAGTGCAAACAAGAGGACTTAGCTTGCTTTTTGACATATAAGCCCAGTAATCAGAGTTCTTCATATTTTACTGTAAGTCTTGGAAGATTACATGACTAATGTCTTTAATTGCTCTTCCATTTTACTCTGTAATTGCGGCAATGGTTTGTGAATTCTGATGGAAAATGGTTTAGATTAGTAAATAACTTTGTTTGAACATGCACAATATAAAGAACTTCAGTAACGCTTAGTTGTTTAGGGACAGTGTACTGGAAGAATCAATATATTTGTGTACACAGTTTAGCTTGGTAAGTATTTGGTTTTTCTGATGAATTTTCTTTCAGCTGTTTTGATAAAATAGGCTAGCAGAGTCAGTATTTTGTCAACATAGGAAAAACAGACAGAATATATCTCTTTAACATTCAGGAAATATTAGATATTTAATTTTGGTGTTCTATATTTAGAAATACGTTGTTACTTTTTGCCTAAAATATTTTAATTTATATATTATATACATCTTTGTATATTATTACTAGAGTTGGGAAAGAGAAACTTGACAAAATCTTTGGTTTGTAAATTTGTTGGTAACAATGTAAAAGCCTTGAACTAGGCATTCATATTGCTTATAAATAAGAAAAATATTTCAAAAAAGTTGTCTCAGTAAGTCACATTGTACTCTACGTTTTCTTTTTCCATTTGTTGATTCAAAATTTATCAATATAGAAACTTGGAACATAGCATTGTTTCAATTCGTAGAAGTAAAATATTAAATACAATTATCAAAGTCACATTAATATATAAAACATATATTGATTATATGTAGTCATAAAGGAAATGATTGTATTAAGTATATTAGTCAATCTATGTGAGAGAATTCAGATTTAAAATCAATGCTTGTTATAAAAATTTTCAGAGCTTATTTTCCTGTTCTCAGAAAATAAAAACAAAACAAAACCAGGAGATCTATATTTTTTAAATAATAGGAGATACTTTAACAATGAACCCCCAGTTTTTGTTATTGGTCTTTAAAGCATTATTACATTGCATAAAACATAAGGAAATTGAAGAACTGAATTCCCTACTGAGAGTTTATTTCCTTTCTTTGAAGTTTACATTCCAGAGTAGCTAGAAGGGCTTTTGCAGGCCTCATTTGTCATGAAATTAAGAAGAAAGTTTTCATTAAAAAAGAAAAAAATGCCATTGCATAATGACAGTAAAGAAAAAAAGAAAAGAATAGTAAGTCTTACTTTAAAGAAATATGTAAGCACTCACATATTTTTGATATTATCAACTGAAAAATGTATAATATAATTTATGGTAACGTGCCTGTTACCATGGCATGTTTTAACCTCTGACCGTCAATCTTTGATCATTTAAAATTATCATGCCATGCCTTAAAATGCTGGCTTGATTTGTTTACATAAATTACACGTTCAGTAAACTTAATGGTAAAATTTGATTACTTCCATGAAGGATTTTTGGTCAAAGATGTGTTTGTTTTAGGACACTATTTGAGCACATGTAGAACTATTTTCAAAGTAAATGGATTTAGAGTGCTGCAGTGTAGACATAAGATTCAGATCATTGGGGCAATCAGTAAATACTAATTCCAGAGGCCTTTGTCCTATTTAAGTGATGTTTTAAATTTTGCAACTCTAGGATTAACAATAAGGTGGGATCTAGACATAGCCATGAACATAGATTTTTTTTCCTTTAATATGACATTAAGAAGTAAAATGGACCAAAGTATTTATAGTTTCCTTTGATATCTACTCACACCCATAGAAGGGTATTAATATTGTTCATGACAGTGATTTTGCCCTTGGTGTTTTCTGCTTTAAATCTCCATATTGCCCAATTGTTATTAATTTCTTTTAAAGCATTGAAAATTCAAGCAGAAAAAAATAAACAAAGAGCAAAATGCCAAATGCTGAATGTTGGATTGAGCTGGTGGAAATGAAGAAATTTTAATATGCAAAAGATGGCAGTAAAACTGTGTTTACACTGCCTTTGCCAGAGAAGCCAAAGGGTTGGTGAGGAGTATAAAGGGGAGGTTTAAAAGTCTTCAATAGATATTAAATTGGGAGGCACATTAGACAATTGTGAGTGGTCTCCTGGGAATATGAGGAAATTAAAGCAATTAAACAATCTAGTGGTGCAGAGTAAAAACCAAGTAGGATCTCCCTTTCTTTCTGTGTTTTTTGAACAACTTCTCATTGAATGGGAGTTTATATCTTTAATGTCATACTTACACAAACATTAGACAGTTTCTCACCAGCAATGCTCTGGTTGACGCCCTGCCTCCATATGTTTTCTATCACTGCCTCTCATAATTCATCCCCTCATCCATTCTGCACACAACTTCCGGATTAATTTTGCCTTTCCGAACATGTGGTGGATTTTATTGGCTGTCTATCTAGTAGCCATTATTTCTTTTTCTTTGCTATTACCATGATCGAGTTAGAGCTGCAAAATGTCCAATGCAGAGTCTAAATCATGATTGGCCTAGTCTAGTAATGGCAACCTACACTCCCTTGTGACATGTGGCCTAGTTTTAGCCAAAGAGATGCAATTAAATTTGTGCTGAGAATTTTTGGAATATATTTTCTTCCCTGAGAAAGCTGTATAAAGAGGAATTTATTGTGCGGATGTATGATGATATGAAGCCATAGGAAAAATGTCAACATATTGAGGGTGGTGGAATGGAAGAAAGTTAAGAGCTTAAGCCTTGGAAATGCTTAGTTCTGGACTTCTTAAGAAAACACTAAATATTTCATTTAGCATTTATTCTTCCTTCTCATAACAGTAACCTGATATTCCTTTGAAACCATTCCTCTGCTATCCCCAGCTCATGTACAGGTGAGATAATTAAGATGGTTAAGCCAATCTACAGAACTCCATACTTGCTCTCCCTCCCCCCAGCCATGCTGATTGTTCCATTGATAAACACAACGTTTAGTTGAGACCAATAAGAATCAGGCCCAGAATGCTAGTTAGAATTCTTGGGGAAAAGATGCCACTTTTCTGCTGAAATTTCATCAAAGAAGATATAAGCTAGGAGCTGCTGACAGCTAACCACAAGTAAACATTTTATCTACAAGTGAAGCCTAAATGCAGAGAAGTAGAATTATGATAGACACCAGATTCTTTTAACAATCTTTTAACGTTCTTTTAACCTGAGAATGAAGTTAGTAGCACTGTGGAATCTTTATTTAGTTGAGTCCATACCTTTTAAATAAAAGTTAGTTAGACTTAAATCATATTGAATTAAAAGGGATCCAACTTCTCTGTGGCACTTAATTTGCTAGTCGCTTTTCTCATACTGAATTAAACAATAGATATCTAAGTATCTCTCTCTTTCTCTCTCTTTTTTTTTTGCTAATGTGTAAGCTTCCTAGATATAGATAAACATAAACCCAATATTTCACTCATCACAATTCTCTGCTTTTTATTTAGTAGACCCATCATAAATATCTGCAGAATTGATATAAACTCTGAAATACTGTATATCATGGGATGACAGCCAATTTGAGATTTTCTAAGAAATTCCTTAGAATCACAGCATCATATTCTGAAAGTGCAATTCTCTCTTGTCACATATCTGTGCTTCATAACTGTTCAGGGAATTTTGTATACGACTTCCTTTCTTCTTATCCATAATTTATCCTAAATTGTATTTTTTTATTTATTGTAAAAGTAATAATTTCCTCTTCCTTATGACTAGTATCCAACTTTAAACTGCTCCGATGCTCAGTTTTTTATTTTTATCATTTTGTAATCTCTCTCTCTCTTCAACCTTTTCATCTACAGCCATTCCTTAATGGCCTTATACAATCTTATAGCATTATTATTATTTGAATTGACACAATAATTTTATGTATTTATGGGGGACTGTGATATTTTGATACATATATACTATGTGTAAGGATCAAATCAGGGTAATTAGCACATCTACCACCTCAAACATTTATCATTTCTTTGTGTGGAGAACATTCAAAATTTTCTCTTCTACCTATTTGAATATGCACAATAAATTATTGTTTATTACAGTCACTCTATAGTGCTATAGAAAACTAGGCCTTATTCCTCCTGCCAGGCTGTACTTTTCTATTCATTAACCTCTGGTTGTCCACCTGCCCGCTTCCCAGCCTCTAGTAACCACTCTTCTATGCTCTCCTTCTATAAGATCAACTTTTTTAGCTTTCATATGTGAGTGAGAACCATGTAGAATTTATCTTACAGTGCCTGGCTTATTTCACTTAACATAAAGTTCTCCAAGCTTATCCATGTTGCTGAGAATGACAGAATTTTAGGTCTTTGAAATTGCTGAATAGTACTGCATTCTGTATATATGTCATATTTTCTTTATACATTCATCTGTTGATGGATACTTACGTTGATTTTATAGTTTGGCTATTGCGAATTGTGCTGCAATAAACTGGAGGATGCAGATATATCTTCTACATACATAATGATTTTCTTTCCTTTGGATTTATACCTGTAGTGGGATTGCCAGATAATATGGTAGTTTTATTTTTAGTTTTTTTGAGGAACTTACATTTTGTTTCCATAGTTACCATCAGCAGTCTATAAGAGTTACTCTTTCTTCCCATTCTCACCAGTATTTTTTAAATTTTTGTCTCTTTGTTAATAGCCTTTCTAACTTGGGTGAGATGATATCTAATTTTGATTTTGATTTGCATGCCCTTAGTGATCAATGATTCTGAGCATTTTTCCATTGGTCATTTATATGTTTTCTTTTAAGAGATGTCTATTCAGCCCATTTGATCATTTTTAAATTGGATTATTTGTTTTCATATTGAGTTGTTTTGAGTTTCTTATATATCCTGGATATTAATTCCTTGTTGAATGTATAGTTTGCCAAATATTTTCTCCTGTTCTACAGGTTCCATTTTGTTCTGTTGATTGTTTCCTTCTTGGTGCAGAAGCTTTTCAGTTTGACATAATCCCATTTGTCCATTTTTGCTTTTGTGACCATAAAACCTTTGTCCAAGCCAATATCCTGAAGCATTTCTCCCACATTTTTTTCTAGTAGTTTCATGATTTGGGGTCTTAAATTTAAATCTTTAATCCACTTTGAGTTGATATTTGTATATGGAGAGATACTGGGGGCTAGTTTCATTTTTCTGCATATGTATATTCAGTTTTCCCAGCACCCTTTATTGAAGATACTGTCTTTTTCCCAATGAATGTTCTTGGCATCTTTGTCGAAAATCAGTTGGCTGTAAACATGCAGATTTATTTCTGGATTTGCTATTCTGTTCCATTGGTCTCTATGTCTGTTTTTTATGACAGTACCATGTTGTTTTGGTTACTATAGTTTTGTAGTACATTTTGAAGTCAGTTAGTATGATGTCTCCAGTTTCGTTCATTTTGCTCAGAATTGCTTTGGCTATTTGGGGTCTATTATTGTCCCACAAGTATTTTAGGATTATTTTTTTCTATTTTTGTAAAAAATGTTATTGGTATTTTGATAGGAATAACATTGAATCTGTAGATCACTTTTGGTACTATGGTCATTTTAATTCTTAATTTGGTAGTATGGTCAATATTAATTCTTCTAATCCATGAACAAGGATGTCTTTCCTTTCTTGGGGGGGGTATTGGCTTCGATTTTTTTCATCAGTGTTTTGTTGTTTTCCTTGTAGTGCTGTTTCACCTCCTTGATTAAATTTATTTCTAGGTCTTTTATTTGTATTTTGTAGCTATTGTAAATGGGATTGCTTTCTTGATTTCTTTTTCCACTGATTAGTTGTCGGTGTATAGAAATTCTACTGATTTTTTGTATGTTGATATTGTGTCCTCAATTTTACTGAATTTGTTTATCAGTTCTCAGAGTTTTTTCATGGAGTTTTTAGGGTTTTCTGTATGTATGATTATATTGTCTACAAACAGGGACAATTTGACTTCCTCCTTTCCAATTTGGATGTCCTTTATTTAGTTATTTTACTTAATTGCTCTGGCTAGGATTTCCAGTACTATGTTGAATAAGAGTGGCAAGAGTGGACATCCTTGTCTTGTTCTAGTTCTTAGAAGAAAATCTTTTAGATTTTCCATGTTCAGTATGATGTTTTCTCTGAGTTTGTCATATATGGTCTTTATTGCATTATATAACTAGTTTGTTGAGAGTTTTTTGTCATGCAGTGTTGTTGAATTTATCAAATAATTTCTCTGTATCTTTTAAGATAATCATATGGTTTTTATCCTTCATTCTGTTGATATGATATATCAAATTTATCGATTTGTATATGTTGAACTATTCTTGCATCTCCTGGATAAATCCCACTTCATCACAGTAAATTATCTTTTTAATGTGATGCTAGATTCAGTTTGCTAGTATTCTGTTAAAAACTTTTACCTGGTTTCTTTTTCTGCTGTGTCCTTGTCTGATTTGGTATCAGGGAATTCAACCTCATAGAATCAGTTTGGAAGAATTACCTACTCTTTAATTTTCTGGAAGAGTTTGAAAATAATTGGTGTTAGTTTGTTGAATGTTTGGTACAATTCAACAGTGAAGCCATCAGGTCCTGGGCTTTTATTTGATGGGAGACTTTTTATTACTGATTCAATCTCATTACTTGTTATTAGTCTGTTTAGGTTTTCTATTTCTTCTTGGTTCAATCTTGGTAGATTGTCTGTGTCTGGGAATTTATCCATTTTCTCTAGGTTTTCCAATTTGTTGGTGTATAGTTGTTCGTAATAGTCTCTAATGATTCTTTGTATTTTTGTGGTATCAATTATAATTTCTCCTTTTTGTTTTCTGATTTTATTTATGTGACTCTTTTTTTCTAAGCCAATGGTTTGTCAATTTTATCTTTTCAAAAAAATAACTTTTCATTTTGTTGATCTTTGTGTTGCTTATTTAGTCTTAATTTCATTTATTTCTGCCTGATTTTTATTATTTCTAATTTTGGGTTTGGTTTGTTCTTGATTTTCTAGTTCCTTGAGATCCATTGTTAACTTTTGAAATCTTTCTACTATTTTGATATAGGTGTTTATTGCTATAAACTTTCCTCTTAAGACTGCTTTTGTGTATCTCATAAGTTTTGAAATGGTGTGTTTCTATTTTCAATTATTTTAGCACATTTTTACATTTACTTCTTAATTTCTTTATTGACTTATTAGTCATTCAAGAACATGTTGTTTAATTTTTATGTATTTATAGTTTCAAAAGTTCCTCTTGTTATTGATTTTCAGTTTTGCTCCATTGTGGTCAGAAAAAAAATACTTGATATGATTTCAATTACTTTTAAATTTCTTGAGACTTGTTTTTTTGAGCAACATGTGGTTTATTCTGGAGAATATTTCATGTGCTGATGAAAACCATGTGTATTTTGCAACTGTTGCACAAAACGTTCTGTAAATGTTAGGTACCATTGATGTGAAGTGCAGTTTAAATCTAATGCTTCTTTATTGATTTTCTGTCTAGATGATCTGTTCAATGGTAACAGTGGGGTGTTTAAGTCACCAGCCACTATTGTATTGTATTGTATTGTATTGTATTGTATTGTATTGTATTGTACTGTCTCTGTAAGAATACTTTCCTTATGTAGCAAGGCAAGTACATAAATTTTTATGTATATATTATATATATATATATAAGAATATCCCCTTGCTGAGTTGATCCCTTTCTCATTATATAAATATCCTTCTTTGTCCCTTTTTATAGTTTCTATTGAAGTCAGTTTTATCTGATATAAGTTTAGTTATTCCTCCTTGCATTTGGTTTCCCTTTGCATGGAATATCTTTTTCCATCCCTTTCCTTTCAGTCTATATATGTCTTTACAGGTGTAGTGAGTTTCCTGTACATATAGGTGAGTGATTTTGTTTTTAATCCATCCAGCCAATCTATATCTTTTAAGTGGGAAATTTAATCCATTTAAATTCCTGGTTATTATCGGTAAGTGAGGATTTACTCCTGTTATTTTGTTAATTGTGGTCTGATTGTTTTATGTAGCCTCTGTTCCTTTTTTCTTCTCTTAATGTTTATCATTGTGGTTTGTCGGTTTTCTGTAGTGGCAACATTTGAGTCCTTTCTCTTCCTCAATTGTGTGTTTATTTTACCAGTGGGCTTTGTACTTTCATGTGTTTTCATGGTGATAGATATTTTTCTATTGCTTCCAGGTGTGGGATTCCTGTAAATATTTCTCATAAGGCTGGTCTAGTGGTGATGAATTCCCTCACCTTTTTCATGCCTAGGAAAAACTTTATTTCTCCTTCATTTATGAAGGTAACTTTGCTAGGTGTAGTATCCTTGGCTGACAGGTGTCTTTTTTTTCAGCATTTTGAATGCATTATCTCATTTTCTCCTGGCCTATAAGATTTCTGTTGAGAAATCTGCTGGTTAGTCTGATGGGGGTTCCTTTTTAGGTGACTAGAAGATTTTCTCTTGCTCTTTTTTAGAATTCTTTTTGTCTTTTGTCAGCTTGACTATAATGTATTGTGGAGAAGACCTCTTTGCATTCTATCTATTGGGGATCTCTGAGCTCCCTGTATCTGGATGTCTAAATTTCTTGCTAGACTTGGGAAGTTTTTAACTATTATTTCATTACTTCATTAAATAGGTTTTCTGTAGCTGTGGTCTTCTCTTTGCCTTCTGAAACACCAAAAATTTGAATGTTTGGTCACTTTATGGTGCTCCATATGTCATAGCTGGTTAATTCTTTTTTGTTTATTTTTCTTTATTTTTGCCTGAGTTATTTCAAAAGACCAATCTTCAAGTTCTGAAATTATTTCTTCTGCTTGATCTAATCTATTTTTGAAACTTTCAAATGTATTTTTTATTTCATTCAATAAATCCTTCGGTTACACAATTTCTGTTTTTTTTTAATTATCTCTGTCTCTTTATTAAATTTTTTGATTCATATCCTGAATTTTTTATTTAATTGTGTTGTCTGTTTATTTTTTCTTGATCTTGTTGCATTTCCTTAATATCATTATTTTGAATTTTTTTCTGGGAATTTGTTGATTCTCTTTTCATTGGAGTCTGACTAGAGAGTTATTATGTTCCTTTGGTAATATCATATTTTCTGGCTTTTTCATGTTTCTTGTATCCCTGAATTGAGTCTGTGCATCTGGTGAAACAATCACCTTTTCCAAACTTTCTGGACTGATTTTCATAGAGAAAGACTTTTGCATTGTAGTTATGCTGATTGGGAAGGGTGTGATGACTGTGCTTCCAGGTAGGTGCAATGGCATAGTGTCAAGTAGATTCTTCAGTTGTGTTCAACATCAGTAGTAACTTTGGTGGCCTCAGTGGCCTACGATGTAGAAATTTGGGACAGTGATGGCAGCAGTGTAGATTGTTTCCTCAGGGGCAAGGGATTTAGTGCCTTCCTATTCTCATCTTTTCCAAAATGAGAAGACTTAGTCAAGGGGATCCCTCTTGGCATCAGGTTTGACATGGCCTACAAGCAACTGCAGCAACATTGGGTTTCAGGTGCAGGTGCTCAGAGTAGCTTGGGGCTGGAGTCCTAGGCTCAGGGTCTCACAAGGTTAATTTCACATCTGGGTCTTGGGGTGCAGGTTTACTCTCTGTGGTCAGGTTGGATGTAGGTTGCCCACAGCACCAGGATCTGTGACTCTGGAACACTTGCCAGCAGCTTGGGCCCAGGAAGCCAATTTGTAGCTATGTTTCTATCCCTGGAAGGTAGGACACAGCACATAAGGAAGAAAGGGTGCTTTGGATGTTTGAGTCCAGGGAGCAGGGTAAGGCTATTATTTGGGAACCTGAGCTAATAAGGCTCAGTGGCAACTTGGGTTCCAGGGGCTGAGGCACCAAGTAGTAGTGACCCTAGACCAGGGAATGGGAGGGCTTGGCAGTATCCCAGTCTCTTTGGGCCAGGTGCAGTGGCAACAAGTACCCTAGAATGGTGAAGCATAGCTGTTTTTTTTTTCCCCTGCGGGCCAGGAAGCAACACAGTGACAACTCCACTCCCCAGAAAGAAGAGTGTCTCAGTAGCTCAGACTCTAGGGGGCTAATCTAGCTCTAGGGAAGCAGAGGACTAGATTTGTTTGGTCTATAGGATAGGGTATCTCAATTCAGCCGGTGTTCTGTTTCCCTGAGATGCAGAGTACTATTTGAGCTCAGTCCTGGGAAATGCAGATACTCAGCTTGTCCAGGACACTGATTCCCAGGGGACAATCTGCTGCTTCAGCTCAGCCCTGGGGGCCATGAATGTTCTGAATGGCCCAGGTGTTATTTCCTTGGATTGCAGGACATGACTTCAGCTTAGGTACTAGGATATAATATATACTTGGCTTTAGGAAGCCAAGGCAGGATTTCCTGGGAGGCAGGGTTCTGCTTCAACTTAGGCATTAGGAAGGCATGACTTCTTTGGGTGGCCAAGGCACAGTATCCCTGAGATGCCTGGTGTTGCTTTAGCTGTGGCATAGGGAGGCAGGGTGCAGCAATGTCTGTGAGGGGTATCTGGAGTGACTCCACCAAAGCATCATTTCCCTGGAGAGAAGTGTGCAGCTTCTGTTTGAATCCTGTGGGACAGGGCACAGCAACAACTGGGAGGGATTTTTAGAACAGGTCTGCCAAGGCAACATTTCCTTGGGATGCAGTGTGCAGCTTCAGCTCTGGCTGAGGGGGCAGAGGGAGGGTTAGGTGGAGGGACTCCAATGCCACTTGGTCCTATATAGAAGAGTCTAACAGGTACTCAACAGCTCAGCTTGGGGATGTCAGGCCATCAGGTCAGGGTGATTCAGTGGCAGCAGCTTAGACTCATGGATGAAGGGGTGCTATGGTTACTTGCCCCTAAGCAAGACACACTGTAGCAGTAGTACCAGTTCCAAGATGGTGTAGCACAGAAGTGGTGTAGACCACTTTGGGGGAGGGCACAGTATAAGCTCCTTTTCTTGGGGCAGGGAAGCACAGCTATGTGACTCCAGGTATCTCCCTCAGCTGGGCTTAGTGCCTGAGAGGACTGTAGGGGACCCCAGTGGTGAGGAGCAGAGGGGATCCCAGTGGTGAGGACCATAGGTATCCAATGTGTTAATGGGGGCTGCTGGGTTCCTCTTGCTCAGTTTTTGTGACAGGGAGAAGTTCCTCCTGGTTCCCAGCTGATCACAGCTGGGGGATGAAGTAATGAAGGCCTGTCTTTTCCTGCTCTTCTCTATGCAGCTATCCTCAGTTTCTGTGCTCGTGTAGGTTTTTCTTACTGCTGTGATGTAATCCAGTTCTCTCCTTGAGTTATTTTTGTTAAAATGTTGTAGTTTAGATGTTGTTTTGGCTATCGTTGTCAGGGAGACAAGTACTAGGAACTTCTAGTTGCCATCTTGCTGACATCACTCCCCAAAAGTCACAATCTTACAATTTGAGCACCATGTATATGCTGACAACTCCCAAGTTTATATCTCCAGGTCAGACCTCTCCCGTGACTCCCAGATGCATAATTCCAGTTGTTTGTATATCAAATATATGTCAAAAAATATTCCTAATCTTACACCCACAAACCTGCTTCTTTCACATTTTCCCTTAAATAATTTGATAGTAAATCTTACAGTTTCATAGATTAAAAGTTTAGAGTTATCCTTGACTCCCCCCTGCCTCATATTCCACAGTAAATATACTTGCATACTCTATAGGCTCTACCTTCAAGATATATCCTAAAGCTAATCAATTTTTACCACTATGATTTTGACCATCATTGCCCAAACAACCATTATCATTCACCTGGATTGTTGTAGCAGTCTCCTAACTGGTCTCCTTTGCCTGCCTCCTCCTGTCATGTTCTCTTCTTGACATAATAGCAAGAGTAATTTTTAAAAAATGTAAATCAGATCGTGGTAGCCCAAAACCCACCATGACCATGCCTAATAAGTATTCTGGGAATTTTATGTACAACCCCCTAATTTTTTACCTTATTTTACTCTGAATTGATAAAAAACAATTGCTCCCCAAATAATAATAAATTGATAATTTAATTGAGAATAAATTAATAATTGACAAGGAAATTCAAAGTCAAAATCCTTTCAATGGGCTAAACAGCCCTGGTCTCCCCACCTTCTAACTGGTTTCATCTCTAACCTTTGGCCTCTTGCAAATTGCTGTCTAATTATTCTGGTGTATTTGCCGTTTGCAGAATACATCTAAAAATGCCTGCCTCAGGAGATATCACATTTCTCTTTTCCACCTCCTGGAATATTTCTCTCTCAGTTATTCACATAGTTACTTCCTTCACCATCTATAGGTCTTTGCTCATGTGTCACTTTCATGTCAGGGTTGTTCTGACATTTAAAATGACATCTTATCCCACTCTGAGCACTCTCTTTCCCTTTTCCTCCATTGTCTCCATAGCACTCATTACCAGAGATCCTCCCTCCCTCTCTCTCTCTCCTCCTTTCTCTTTCTCTCTCTGTCCCTCTACCTCTATCTTTATCCTGTCCTGTACCTCACTCCCTCTGTACCTCCTCCTCTTTCTCATCTCCATTTCTGTATTCCTAGCTCCCAGATCAATGCCTGACACAAAGTGGACACTTAGTGCATATTTATTTAAAGAAGGAATAAATGAAATTCAAGTTTTAGGAATTTATTTTAAAATTACTTCTAGTATTCACTTTTATTAATATAATGTTATGTATTAAACAAGGATTTTAGATGTTCAAAACTGTCAGTTGGTATTTTTCCTGGTCTTCTGTGTCAAATATTTGATCTTTTTTTTTTTTTTTTTTTGTAGTTCAAACAAGTAAACAGTTTTATTCACAATACGAAATGCTGATTCCTCCCCTTAAGGAACTCCATCTGTTTCTTTATTTTTATGATACGAGTATATGTATTTCAATCAGCCTAGTGAACCCATCTCTACAACTTAAATTTTTCCTATAAGAATTTTATGACTGTAGTAAATGTCTTTTATTAAGTACTTTAAATATATTTTGAATATTTTTATTGTGGTAAAATATGCATAACATAAAATTTAATGTATATAGCTCAGTGGTATTAAGTACATTCACATTGTTGTGCTACCATCTTCAGAACTTTTCCATTTTCCCCAACTGAAATTCTATATTCATTAAACACTAACTCAAAAATTTTCCTTTCCCCCAGGACCCAACAACCACCATACTATTTTCTCTCTCTATGAATTTCACATCTATTGCTACCTCATATAAATGGAATCATACAGTATTTGTTCTTCTGTGATTGTCTTATTTCATTTAGTGTGTCTTCAAGATTCATCTATGTTGTAGCATGTATCAGTATTTCCTTCCTTTTTAAGGCTGAATAATATTTTATTGTATGTACATATCTATATCACATTTTATTTACACATTCATCTGTCAATGGATATTTGGGTTGCTTCTGCCTTTTAGATAGTATTCATGCTGCTTCAAACGTGAGTGTACAAATATCTGTTTGAGTCCTTTTTTCACTTCTTTTGGGTATATACTTAGAAATGGAATTGCTGGATCATATGGTAATTTTATGTGTAAATTTTTGAGGAGTCATCATATGATTTTCCACAATGGCAGCACCATTTTACATTTCCACCAGCAATAAACAGGGTTCCAATTTCCTCACATCCTTATCAACACTTGTTACTTTCTGTTTTTTTTAATAGCCATCCTAATGGGTGTCAAGTAGTATCTTATTGAGTTTTGATTTGTATTTCCTTAATGATTAGTGATATTGATCATTTTTTCATGTACATATTGTCCATTTGTGTATCTTCTTGGGAGAAATGTCTATTCAAGTTATTTGCCATTTTTTAATTGGGTTGTCTGTTTATTTTGTGTTGAGTTGTAAAAGTTCTTTATATATATTTCTCACAATTCTGGAGGCTGGGAAATCCAAGATGAAGGTGCCAGTAAGATACAGTTGTCCAGTAAGGGCATATTGTCTACTTCAAAGATGGTGCCTTCCTTGCTGCTGTGTCCTCCCATGGCAGAGGGGTAAGGGTCTCCCTCAAGCCACTTTTATATGCACAATAATCCCATTCAGGAGTAAAAGCCCTCATGACCTAATCACCTTCTAAAAGCCATACCTTTTAATACTATCCCATTAGGGATTAAGTGGAGGGGCACTAACATTCAGACCATAGCAGAGTCCAACTTGTTTTTCCCCCTGTGCGTATCCAGTTTTCCCAGCACCATTTGCTGAAAAGTATCCTTTCACCATTGAATGATCTGGACACCCTTGTTGAAAATCATTTGTCATATTTGTTAGCATTTATTTTGAGGCTTACTTTCCTACCCTATTGATTCATATGTCTGTCCTTATGCCCATACCACACTGTTTTGATTACTGTAGCATTGTAGTAAGTTTTGTAACCAGAAAGTGTGAGACTTCTAACTTTCTTCTGCTTTTTCAAGATTGTTTTGGCTGTTGAGGGTTCTTTGAGATTTTAGGATATGTTTTAGGATATGATTTTAGGATAGGTTTTTCTATTTCTGCAAATATGTTATTGGGATTTTGATAGGGATTTTTATTGAATTTATAGATTAATCTGGATACCATTGATATTTTAACAATATTAATTCTCCCAGTCCTTGAAATGGGATATTTTCCCATTTATTTGTGTCTTTAATTTCATTCAGCAATGTTTATTTCACACTGAATTTGTGCTATTATTATCATATTTACTATCTTTACCTATAAGTCTCATAACAAAATGCCATAATTTTTGCTTTATACAGTCACATGTATTTTAAAGAGATTAAGATAAGAAAGAACATAGTCTTTTATGTTTATCCACAGATTTATAATTTTTAGAACTCTTTGATCCTTCCTACATATTGAAGTTTCCATCTGAGGTCAATTTCTTTCAGCTTCAGGAACATAAATGTGCTTATTTTTTGAAAAAAAAAGTCTTTATTTCACATTCACATTGGAAGGATATTTTTACTTGAAATAAAATTCTGAGTTGACAATTAAAAATTATGGCACTTTTAATATTATGTTCTTTTGTCTTCTGGTCTACATTGCTTCTGATTAGAAGTCAGTGGTAATTTATTTCATTGCCCTCTAATGCAATGTGTTGTTTTTCTTGCTGCTTTTAATATTTTACCTTGATTTATGGGTTTCAGCTATTTGAGTATGATGTATCTAGATATGGTTTATTTGTATTCCTTCTTCGTGGGATAAGCTTTCTTGGATCTGGAAGTTTGTTTTTCACAGGTGAATACAGTTAATCTTTTTGAGGGTTTTTAAAAGCTTCCTTAGAGTGAATTTTTATTTGCCATTATCCTTGGATTTGTAGGGCCTTTCTGGGTAGTAGCTGGGAACTGAGAATGTTTAGTAAAGACATTTGCTGTGGCTGGACTCCTGTGTCTCCTAGCACTACACAGACTCTCACACCCCATTCTGCCTACACCTCCCAGAAGCTTTTGTTTTCTAGGTCTTACAGAGTCTCACTGACAACATGCACAATTTAGGATTTGGCCAACAAATTAAGAAGAACTCCATGTAGATTTCTGGAGCTACTTCGCTATTCAGACAGATATTCCATCTGATATCAGACCCCACAACCTCTAGCCAATTCAGCCGCCATATTTCCACTCTGTGTTTCCTCAGTTTAGCAAGACTCCTGCTTTGCTTGGTCTCTGCCTTCCTGTGTTCTGGAAAGTGCCTACAGGCAGAAAGCCAGGGCCATGGTGGGACTCACTGCGTATGTTTCCAATTACTCAAGGATCTTAATCTTGTATCCCTTTGTCCAATTGAAAACAGTTGCTTCATATATTTTTCTATTTTATTTTAGGAGGGCGAGGCTAGTGCTGGCCATTACCTCCATGGCTAGGACCAATGTCAAGTTTTATTTTCAGTAATTTTACAGAGGCTACAAAGCTTTGGGAAAACATTAAATAATTGTCTGTTTTGGGGAATCTAGGCTCCTCCCCTTAATTATTCTTCTCTGTATATTTTACAGATATGAAAAAAATAGTAATTTGGTGATGAGAAAACAACTAAGAGCGTCTCATGAGCTATTTGAATGTGACATATGGCCTTTCAGAATTGAACATTACTGACTCATATTTGGCCTCTTGATAATCTCTCTACCTGCTATGAAACAGAAACTTTTGGTGTGTAATCTAGGAGAACAGATTATGTCAGGACTATGATTATCCACTATATTTAGGAAGAAACTTTTTCTGGGCCTGATCAGTGCTCTTTAAGTCACGACAAACAAATAAACAAAGTAGTAGTAATGTAGGCCAGACAGAACCTGTATGTGAACACATATGTAAATATGTGTGCATGTGCATCTGTTTGCAGAAACACAAATAAAGATTTTCGTTTCTATTTCTGGTTAGTAAATTTAACTACCACTGTGTCCCTGCCTTTCTTCCAGTTAAGATAGCTCTCATTTTTGCATCATAACTTCCCTACCTCAACTCAGCAGCACAGTTATTTATTTGAATTTTTGACATAATTATTTATTTGAATATTTGAGCTCTAAATTTTGTAATTATAAGTACACCTTATGCTTTTTAAATATATTAATTTAAAAATAATAACAAAGTTGATTTGGGCCTTAAGGCATATTGCTTATTAATATTGGCTCTTCTTTATTTGTACCCATTCTATATCATCTAGTAATCTTTCTTTTGCTTTCCACAACTTTTTTTTTTTTTTTTGAGACAGGGTTTTGTTCTGTCATCCAGGCTGAAGTGCAGTGGCATCATCACAGCAACCTCAAACTTCCAGGCTGAAGCAATCTTCCTGCCGCAGCCATCTGAGTGGCTAGGACTACAGGCATGCATCACCATGCCTGGCTAATATTTTTTTAATTTTTTTTATAGAGAAGGGCATCTTGTTATTGCCCAGGTTGGTCTTGAACCCTGGTCCTAAGTAATCTTCCTGCCTCAGCCTCTCAAAGTGCTGGGATTACAGGCATAAGCCACCACATCCAGCCTGCTTTCAACAACTTTTGATAGTGACTTTTCACTTAGAAATTATGTTCATGCTCTTAATACCACTGGGAAGTTATGCTGGTAAATTATAGACAGAATGTTTTTGTCTGTCGTATTTTTCTAGTTTGGGGAATTATACTACTTTTTGGCAATATTTTATGTAGTTAAGAATCATTGTTGTCAGGAAGTATTTTATGAATTCTATCCTAAATTTCTCCTGGGACATTTTAAATACATGCACACATAATCCAAAATCTCATTATTATGAGCATTATTCACCTTATTTAAGTACTGAATAAAATGGTCTCAAGCTGAATTCTGTCTTTATCCTTTTTATAAAAGAGATATTAACAAGCATTAGAAGAACCCTGAACATAGTGACTAATTTAATAAAATCTGTCATATTTAGAAATCCTCTGAACCAGTAATTCAAAGCACATTATTATTATTAAAATTTATTTCTTAAAAGTAGCAAATGATGGAAGTTCAGGCTGTAGAGGCTGCTGCAGTATAAACCCTGGCTCTGTAACTTATCTATTGCAGGACAGTGAGCAAGTTCTCTACACTCATTTTCTTCATATTTAAGATGGGGATACTAATCTACCTATCTTTTCAAATTGTTCTGAAGATGAAATATGATAATAAGGGTAAAATAAATTTAGAAAAATGCCTACAACTTCCTAAAGTTGCAATAACTTGAAATTATTATTAAGCATAAATAATTTACTTATATGCAGATTTTAGTGACTTTATTATTTATCAATACATCCTCAATTTATTATGAGGTATTTTTATATCCTCAGGCAGTTTTAGGCACATTTATAGCCTTCCAAAATAGTTTCTTATATACGAAACACTAAGCTGAGCATTTTACATATTATACAATACTTATGCTACAAATCATAATTTTCCAGAAAAGGAACCAGGATTCAGGAGTTTAAAAATATGTTCAGTTTCCTTTTTTGGTAATGATAAAACAGCTGTTTTAGATCAGTCTTTCCCAACAAGGGTAATTTTGTCCCCCAGAAGACATTTGCCAATGTCTAGAAACATTTTTGGTTGTCAAACTGGGGCAGTGATACTGGCATCCAGTGGGTGAGGTCAGTCAGGGATGCTGCTACACATCCTCAAGTCACAGGACAGCCTTTTACAACAGAGAATTATCTATCCTCAAATGTCAGTAGTGCTGAGGTTGATAAACTCTGTCTCAGACTAAATGCCTTGCTGAGAAAAACTATTATAGAAATGCTACACAAACATTCAAAAATGTATTTAAAAAATCTGGACAGTGAGAATTTCCTGGATCAATATCTTAAAAAAGAGAAATACAGTGAATAGTCTGACATCACGAGTCATTGTTTACTTTAAGGCAGGGGTTGGCAAACTTTGCCTGTACTGCAAATCTAGCTTGCTGCCAGTCTGTGTAGGGCCACATGCACCCTGGAGCACGCTAGCCCTGGGAGCCATGGAGACCAGGCTGTAGCATCTTTCTCCACTGCCATTTCCCCTCCATGTCCAGCACCCACCTCCCTAGTCAATTGCTGTGGGTTGCTGCTGCCCATGGCCCATGCTCGTCTCCACCTAAAAGTTGAAGACTGCTGTTGACAACTACCATAAACCTGAAATCTCAGTCTTGGAATTGGTAATTCAATGAGTTTCCTCCCCTCCAGCCAGTTACCCAAGTGGAGATGGCTAGGCTCTCTATTAGAAGGGAAAGGTGCCCAGTAATCTGCATTTCAGTGTTGCAGAGAGTAAAAATGACTGCGGTGTCCCTCCATACACCTGCCTAGTCTAGCAGGCTTCTCTCCTTGGGCTGGTCACTCTTTATCTGGAAAATGTCTCTCCACATGTCAGCTGGGCCCAAGGTGTGCCAACCACCCAGAATGCCTCTCCCCATGCACGTGAATGGGGATACGGTAGGAGATTTATCTCTTGTCTTATAATTATCTATATATATACTCATTATACTTCTTGGCCTACAAAGTCTAAAATATTTGTTAATACTATCAAGCCTTATGCAGAAAAAGTTTGCTGATCTGTGTTTTAAGGCAATAAATATCTGGTTCAATAAACATTAATAAATGAGAGGCTGAGAAGTTAAGCAGAGCTTTCAACAAACTTGAGGGTTTTAGGAGACAAAGCTTGAAATTCAGAGAGAAACAAGGAAAAGTTGTCTGGTAAATACTACAGTTTTCTGAAATGAGTCTCATAAAGCTACACCCTAGGATGAAGTATAAGTAGAAACTATCCCAGTAGTCCCCCAAACTGAAGCCCAGATTCAAATACTCATTCTTGGCTGGTATAAGGTTACCTGTCTCTGGTCTGCATGGCCATAAATGAATGTATTAGGTCATTAAAAATGAACTGTCTGATTTTGAATCAAAAATTTATTATATCTCAGCAAGAAGCAGTACAATTAATCAAAGTATGCACCTGTTTAAACTATCAACACAGTTTTGCCATCTTAACTGTAGCTTGTTTATGCCAGCAGCTGAGAAGCCTGGAGAGCAAGTAGCAATGAAATTGCAAAAGACATTTTCCACAGCTTGTTGAGAATTCAGTATTTTTCATTGCAAGAAGTGGTCCAAAGCCTGGAAGAAGTGGTAGTCAGATGGTGCAAGATCTGGTAAATACAGTGTGTGACAGAGAATTTCCAAGTCCTGCCTTTGTAGTTTTAAGTGGCATTGTTTGTGTGACATGGTTGAATGTTGTCTTCTAAGAGGATTGGAGTGTCTCTATTGGCCAATCTTGGCTGCATAATTAAAAGCATCCTTACAATTTTGTCCAATTGGTTGCAGTAGACATCTGCTATAATCGACTAACCAGGTTTCATGAAGCTACAGTGGATAATACCTGCACTAGACCACCAAACAGACATCATCAGCTTTTTTGAATGAATAATTCAGTTTTGGACTGTGTTTCAGCACTTCATCTTTATCCAACCATTGTGCTGAATATTTGTGATTGTCAGAAAGAATCCATTTTTCATCATATGTAACAATATGGTGTAGAAATGGTTTGCCTTTATGTAGTCACAGCAAAGAAAGGCAAGCTTCGAGATGATTTCTCTTCTGATGCTCATTTAATTCATGTGGTACCCATCTACACAGCTTCTTTACCTTGCCCATTTGTTTCAAATGGCCCAATATTGTTGGAATAGTAATGTCAAATTTTGCTATTAATTCACACATAGTTTGAGATGGATTTGCTTCCACTACAGCTTTCAGCTCATTATCCACCTTGGTCTCAGGTCACCCACGTGGCTCATTTTCAAGATTAAAATCACCAGGCTGGAACTTCTCAAACCATCAACTTACTGTGCATTCATTAGCAATGTCTTTCCCAAATACTTTGTTGATATTTGGTCTGAGCTGCATTGGTTTCAGGAAGGAATTCATATTCGAAAATAACATGAAGTTTTGACTTATCCATGATTTCACAAAAATTTCTACAAAAAAATTTGAAAGATAATCAAAAGCCAAACTATGTGTTTCAAAGACTGAGGACATATCTTCATGAGAAAAATAAAACAAGAAGTATCAAAGTGAAATGTCAGAGATAGCAGCAGTGAAACTCAGAACTTAAGAAATTTTTATATACATCTAGGAATCTATCAAAAATAATGAATTTAGAAAATAAGATGATCAAAAAGCAAGAGAAAAAGTGACAATAAAAACAGATCCATAGGAAATCCAAACAGTTAAATTATCAGGTAAAATGTTAAAATAATTGTGATTAAAATATATAGGGAATTAAAGACACATTGGGCAACTTTTGCAGAAAACTAACAGCTTTGAAAAACAATATAATGAAAATGTTAGAACTTTAAATATACGTAAAAACTAAAAATGTATATAGTAACTAAAATAAGGCAGTCAAAGGAGGTGCTAACAGGAGATTTCATCAGGTCTGTGATTTCTAGGTCTATTTCCATTTAAGAATTTTTCTCCTGGTTAATGACATTATTTTTCTGCTTTTTTGAAGCTCTAGTAATTTTGTTTTATACCAGACATTATGAATCTTATATTGTCAAGCATCTAGGTTTGTCACTTTATTAATGATCTTAGGGGATGTTGTTTCTGCTAGCAGTAAATTTACTTACATATCATTTGTTCCTTTTAAGGGCTGTTTAAAGCTTCTGAAGGAAGAATCTAAATTAGCCTTTACTTTGGTGCTATATTAAATGTACACAGAAGGTGTAGTTTTTATTGGTCTCCCAGTGCCCTGGATATTCAGCAGGGTCTTCCCGAGCCCTTTGCACTCATACTCTCATAGTTATTCAGAGCCCTTTGCATGCTCGAGTAGTTAATCTTCCTCCAGTATTCATTTTTGTTTGGTCGCTGTGAGTCTTGTCATGCAGAAATGCAGTTTAATATTTAGGCAAAACTCAGGCACACTCTCTGTGAAGATTTATGGAAGTCTTAAACTGCACAATTCCCTTCTTTCTAGTGACCCGCCTCAATCATTCCAGCCACCTCACTAGCCTTGAACCTCAATCTCTGTCTCTGTAGTGCAGGGAGACTGCTGTGCTTTTCTTAGCAACCCCCACCACTACTACATCTGGAAGTGTTTCCAGGCAGAAAGCCAAAGCAATCATGGAACAAGGATCTCTCAAATATCTCAGTTCTGTGCTGCCTGTTGTACAACCTCTGAAGCAAGTTATTACATATATTTTGCCCAGTTTTACAGTTACTTATGGTAGGAGGAGTTATGCAATACAAGTTACCCATCCTCGCCAGAAGTGGACAGATACTATTAGTGTTTTTATAGATACTTTTTCTCTTGTTCATTTTATTTTGATTACATACTCATGTTACGATTGCTCATTAAATATAAATAACTTAGGTGAAGATAACAGTGTAGTTTAAAAGTTTGTAAGAGACATTCAGTTTTGGCCCTAATAACTCATAGGCCAGCTCATCTTTTGATATTTACAACTGATTATGTGTGCATGTGTGTGTGTGTTTAATTGAAAGATGAAATGATAACATTGAGAACTTCAAATATATCTCTACTTATTGAGAAGTAATCTCTTTTGTGGCAGCAGAAGGCTCCAGTTTTGCTTTGAGCCCATTACTTCCTCCTTTCAGGATAGTTGCTAGATAGTCAAACCCTTATGTGTATGTATGTGCATAATAATGCCGATAGTCCATGTGAGTAAAAACTGTTGGCAAGTTATTTGCCTTGGCTATTGTGATATGGTGCTCCTGAGTTTTTATTATCTGTGGGATTTTTATCATGGTTGAGCTTATAAACAAAAAAAGAAACAAATGAAACATAAGCTTTGAATTCTAGGTGTTTTATTTGTTTTTCATTCTCCCAAAGTATTTTTTCCACCATGTAATAAAAAAAATATTTATGGATGAAACTCTTCTCTTTTTAGTGTACTTTTATTTTATTTCATTATTTCAAAGTATTATGAGTGTACAAATGCTTTTGGTTACATGGATCACTTTTGTAATGATTGAGTCAGGGTTAAAAGTGTGCCTGTCACCCAGATAGTGTTCATTGTACCTGTTAGGTAGATTTTTGCCCATCCCCTCCTTGCCCCTCCCCCTTGCTTGATTTCCTTTAAGATTTATTTCCCTCTATGCACATGTGTGCTGGTCAGATAGTTCCAGTTTAATAGTGAGTATGTGTGGTGTTTGTTTTCCCATATTTTAGATACTTCACTTAGGGTAATGGTCTCCAGGTCCATCCAAATTGTTGCAAAAGGCATTAAGTCATCCTTCTTCGTGGCTGAGTAGTATTCCATGGTATACATATGGTATACATGTACCACACCTTGTAAATCCACTCATGAATTGATGGGCATTTGGGTTGATTCCACATCTTTGTAGTTGTGAATTGTGTTGCAATAAACACTCAAGTGCATGTGTCTTCTTGATAAAGTGACTTCTTTTCCTTTGGATAAATACCTAGCAATGGGATTACTAGATTAAATAGTAGGTGGACTTTTAGTTCTTTGAGGAATCTCCATACTGTTTTCCATAGAGGTTATGCTAACTTTTTTTCCTCCAACAGTGTATAAGCATATCATTCACTCTATATCCACACCAGTATCTATTGTTTTCAGACTTTTTAAGAAAAGCCATTCTAACTGGGGCAAGGTGATATCCCATTTTGCTTTTGATTTGCATTTACCTGATGATTAGTGACATTGAGCATTTTTTCATATGTTTATTGGCTATTTCATCTTTTGAAAAGCTTCTGTTCATATCTTTTAATGGGATTGTTTTTCTCTTGCTGATTTGCTTGAGTTCTTTATAGATTCCAGTTATTTAGCCCTTTATCTGATGTATAGCTTGTGAATATTTTCTCCCATTCTGTAGGTCGCCTACTTGTTCTGTTGATTATTTCTTTAGTTGTGCAGAATCCTTTTAATTTAATCAAGTCCCATTTATTTATTTTTGTTGTTCCTGTGATTGCCATTGCAGACTTCTTCATAAATTCTTTCCCTACGCTGGTATCTAGAAGAGTTTTTTTAATATTGTCTTCTAGCATTCTTATGGTGTCATGCCTAACATTTAACTCTTTTATCCATCTTGAATTAATTTTTGTGAGAGGTAAGAGGTGCAGATCCTCTTTCAGTTTTCTACGTGTGGCTACTCCATTCTCCCAGCATCATTTATTGAATAAGACTTCTTCTCCCCAGTGTATATTATTGCCTGCTTTTTCAAATATCAGTTGGCTATATGTGAATGATTTTATATCTGGATCCTCTGTTGTATTCCATTGGTCTATGTCTCTATTTTTGTACCAATTCTATGCTGTTTTCATTGCTATACCATCATAGTATAGTTTGAAGTCTGGTGATGTCATGCCTCCAGATTTGTTTTTTTTTTTTTTTTTTTTTTTTTGCCTAAGATTGCTTTGGCTATTTAGGCTCTTTACTGGTTCTAAAGGAAGTGTAGAATTATTTTTTTCTAGATATGTGAAATATGACATTGGTATTTTGATGGGGATTGCTTTGAATCTGTAAATCACTTGGGGAAGTATGGACAGTTTAAAATGTTTATTCTGTGGATTCATGAGCATGATATGTTTTTTCATTTGTTTGTGTCATCTGTGATTTCTTTCCTTAGTGTTTTGTAATTCTCTTTGTAGAGATCTTTCACCTACTTGGTTTAATATGTTCCTAGGCATTTATTACCTTTGTAGCAATAGTGAATGCGATTGAGTGTTTGATTTGACTCTCAGCTTGACTGTTATTGATGTATAGGAAGGCTACTAATTTGTCTACATTGATTTTGTAAACTGAGACTTTGCTGAATTTATTTATCGATTTCAGGAGTCTCGGTGGAATGTTGGGAGTTTTCTATATACAAGATCATATCATTAGTAAAAAGTGATAGTTTGACCTTCTCTTTTCGAATTTGGAAACCTTTAATTTCTTTCTCCTGCTTGATTGCTCTGGCTAGGACTTCCAGCACTATGTTGAATAGAAGTGGTGACAGTTGGCATCTTTGCCTTGTTCCAGTCCTTAGTGGTACTATTTTCAACTTTTCCCCATTTATTATGGTGCTGGCTGTGCAGACTTCAACAGCATATCAAAATATAATCCACCATTGTTGGGAAATAAGGTTAAGAAGCATGGAAAGTTTGCCTTGAAGAAATCTGCGGATGTGTTAGTTCACAAACCAAAAGCTACTTAACATTAAGGGGGTCATTCCACTGATCAGGGGCAACTGCAAGGCAGCACCAATCTCAAGGCCTGCAAGACAGTGCCTGGAGCTTGTGCAAGGCAGAGCTGGGCATGGGGCCAGAGGTTAAGAGACTGATCAAAGGATGTCAGCCCAGCAAACAACACCCAGCTGGAACTATCATAAACCTCAAAGCTGTTCCTGTTTCACTCCTGACTGCATGTCTTTGTATATAGCGAAACAGATTAGAAAAGTTTGTAGGTTATCTGTTCCTGTTTTATGTGTTATTGCTTAATTAATGATTTTATCTTTAACTTATATGCTTACCTAGTTCTGTTCTTAACTTAGGGCTTAAAACGTTTATCTCGAAAAAATTTTGTAACCATTTATTCATGTAGATAGAATTGGGTAAGGGATCTCTTGAAACCTTTGGGGAGCCTTGAAACCTAAACAAATAATCTGTACACATAAATCTATAACCAGTGACAATTGCTTGCTGTATCAGTAAATACCGATGTGGGACTTCACTCAGTGCCTCCTGGCTCATGGGAAGGCTGGAGGAACCCTGACTTCCCCATCACTTTAAACTACACTTTGTCTCTGTCTATTTTATTTCCGAATCATCTGTGACATTCCTGTCTGGGACCTGTTTTGTTGGGAGAGTCACAAACTTCTGGCACACCATGATCCAGTGGACTTCTTCCCAGGATGTAATAATGGTTCAACATATGTAAATCAATAAATGTGATTCATCACATAAACAGAAGCAAAAACAAAGATCATATGATCATCTGAATAGATGCAGAAAAAGCATTTGACAAAGTTCAGCACCTTTTCATGACAAAAACCCTCAACAAACTAGGCATAGAAGGAACGTATTTCAAAATTATAAAAACCATATATTAAACACTTCTTTTTGTGTCCTTCCTCTTTTTCATTAGTTTCAAATCAGCAAAATTAGAAATTGAGTGAAAAAAATTAAGCTACAAATTAAAATGGACTTTAAAACATGGAAGAAAAAACCTTTAACATTTAAGAAAAAAACAGTGATGCTTATTAATGTTCCAACATGAAAGTAATATTAATATAATAGCATCACCACAATTAATCTGTTCCCTGAATCCTAATATTTCTTTCAGATAACATATTGACCCGTTTGCAAAAGTAGAATCCCATTTACTAAGAGGAATGCTAATTATGAGGATGTGACTCATTTATGTATCCAGGAGATGGTAAGGTACCTCTCTGGTCATTATATGATCAACTGTTTTCTTGTGGTCTCTTCCCCTTAACACCTGAGAAATCTGAAACAAATTGCTTCACCTGAATACTGATAACAAAACAATCACTTAATAAATATTTTGTACATTATATATTTTATGTACTATATTCTTTCCATAAAGTAAGCTAGAGAAAAGAATGTTATTAAGAAAATCATAAGGAAGAGGAAATACATTTACTTTTCATTAAGTGAAAGTGGATCATTACAAAGGTCTACAACCTTGTCATCTCACATTCAGTAGGCTAAGGAGGAGGAGGAGTAAGAGGAGTGATTGGTTTTCTTGTCTCTGTGGTGGCTGAGACAGAAAAGAGTCAATGTGCAAGTGGACCCATGCAGTTCAACCCTGTTTTCTTCAATATTGTAAATAAATTTTGGAATTTGGGCTCTTTATATCTCAATATTATGCTAAGCTACTTCATATGTTTGTGATATTTTTATGGCCCCTGAAGGCATTTAAGTTAATGGGAACCCTAAACTGGGCCTTGAAATTAAGCCTTGAGGAGGAGAATGGCTGTTAGGAATGTGAGGTGCACAAATGAAGAGACTAGTAAGTGGAAGCCTGGTGTTGGGGTCACGGAGGGTCATAGAAAAAGTCAACTCTGAATATTCAGATGATATTTGACTTTTGTTTTGGTAAATTATTGACAGTTTAGGGAATGAGTTATAGTTTATTTTTGGGGGGAGAAGGACTTAAAACTTAACACAACTTATTGGTGTTTTAAAAAAGGCAATTATTTACTTTGAGAACCAGGCCACAGATCCTGCCAAATTATTTATATATCATTGTTACATTACTGATTACTATATAATTTTCCAAATTTATTTCTATTTTCTCTCTCTTTCATAGCCCTTATCTCTGACATTACCTTTTGTAAAAATTTCAGTTAGATGATGGAAGGAATTATATTGGAATGAACAGATGGTGTAAGGATGGCTCTGGCACTCAAGGTAGACTTATTAGGAAGTGATGATTAATAAGAATGGCTTCATTATTTTAGAAAGAATTGTATAAAATATCAAAATTAAACCCAAACTCATAGTATCCTAAAACAGGCTCTAATAAATATACACCTTAACAATATTTCAAGATCTGCATTCAGTTCCATTAGAAAATGGTTCTATTTATCTTTTTAATATTTTTAAAGACAAGTAGTAGAAAATATTGAACATTTTCCCAAGATGAGTTACTCAAAGACAGGTAAATTCCAAGCCAATAGTCAAATTATGCCTTGGCAGGGCTGTATTATCCGTTGGCCTCCGTGGACACAATTCCTTCAGCTTACCAGCTTTTCAAGAACGTGTAAAAATATTGGAGAACCAAAAATTATTGGCTCCAAAATACAGAAAGAAAATTGCACATTCAAAATGGATTAATATTTAAAGGGCCACAGAAATTAATGGCTTTATCTACTTGGTTGCAATGCACTACACTTTTACATGGTTATATAGCAACAATATATAGTGAGAATGTGAATGCATTTTGATGTTTGACATGATGTAGGGGCAGGGCATAAAAATAATTCCTAGAGCCTAAGAAGTTCTTCAATTTTTCTTTCTCTTCTGTTTCTCCCTGTCTTTCTCTCTCTCAATCCCCTTTCTTCTTCTGTCGCCCTCTTCTTTGTTCTTCTCTTCCTTTTTTTCCACCCTACTTCTCAACTTAGGCAACTGGTTGCAGACAAAGCAATCCCATACCTCAGATGAGTGATGAAGCCTTTTTCACTCATGAAGAATAAAATCATTACAAATTCCTTTGAGCTTTAAAAAATAAATATCATAGCCAATTTTCAAGTGTTCTACATCCATTTAAGACTATTTTATCTAAGTGCCTTTCCTTAACTTTTATCTTATTGGATCAGGTATTTTATTAGAGGGTTCATGGGTAACTGGTGCTGTTGCTTTCTTAACGATATCTACCCATCATTTGGATTTTGGGAAATATTTTCCAGATAGTTAAGACTTTTAAAACAAAAACACACGTTAACCTATTTGTAAAATAACTGGAAGCTTTTGGGAAATGAGAAAGAATATTCTCATATTCTGTGGAGAAGTTTATTCAGAGATTTAGGGCACATTTTCATTTTTAAACATATGAGGAGAAATCAAAGATTTTTTTTTTAAATAGATAATCTGATAAAGGTAGCCAGTGGAAAAGAACTTTATCAGGAGAGATTTTATTTTAAGAATCTATGAGAAACAAAATAGATTTAACCATGGAAACTGAGTTCATATTGCCTAAAATTGATAATTTCTGCTTTCTCTTGAATAATTTCCATACCATGAGAAACAATTCTTCTCTATTTGGCATGATTTATTGTTAGTCAAATGTAGTTAAAGACAGTATTATACAGATTTTGAACTGAGTTCCTGTTCTTCTCTATCAAAATGTAAAATTTCTGGCAACACTAATATTTTCTGAATCATTCACTGAAGATGTCATTTGAGGTCATTCATAAACCTTTATTTTTTAATGATAGATGGAGTGTCTTCAGTTGAAATGCTAGTGAGATGGGTCATCTCTAATAATTTACACACTTTAATTAGATCATACGCTCAGTGAACATGCTATAAAATAATCTTCAGTTAATGCCTGATGTTGCAATCACTTTATTACATAAAATATTCATTGCATTTGCACAGAGCTTGCTCACAACCACTAAGCAAAGGATAGTGTGGTCTAAAAGCTGACTGATAAATCATAGCCATCTGACTGTATTCAGTTAGAGCAGGATTATGTCATTTTGAAGATATATGAACTTCTCTGGAGTTATTTTTAATTCCCTAAGAACTAAAAGAAGAAGGATATCATTACTTATATAGTAAGTCAGGTGGACCTAAACTGAGATCTCTTTATATGGAGATAGGCTGCTACCATTTGTGATAAAACAGTTTGGTTTGATTTGACATATGACTGATACTGGATAAAAAGAGTCAAGTGCAATATACTGATGAAACAGGGATGACTTGGGTAATACATGATGCAGCAGGGTGCAGAGATCAGATTTGGATTTGATGTCTTCATTTGTTGATAGAGTCTGTCACTTATTAGGCAATATCTCTGAGCCTCAGATTCATAATCTATATAATGAAAATAATAACATATTTCACCGGATTAGTGAAATGATCAAATAAGACAATGGATGTCAATAATGTTATAAATTATATGAAATGTTATTTAATATGAGAATCAGTGTTGTCAGCTAGGAGCTATATGACATAATGTGTACAAAATATTTAGCAATATTTGTGCTGATAAAACATTATAAACACTTACTAAATAGTAGAATTAATAATATAGAATAATAATATTATATTAATATTAAAATTAAAAAGCTGGTTAGGCTAAGAATACATGATTACTTTATTTCTCTACCTCCGTCTAGTTATTCCTCTTCCAGAAGAATTAAAAATTAAATTTATGAGGAAAAAATATAAACATAAAAGTGAAAGTAAGCCTTTTCTGTTAATTTGATTTATTTGAATGTTAACTTCTTAGTTAGATGACTATTAACTCTGCTGTATTATTTAAGTTGAAATATCTCATCTACAGCTCTTCTTCTCTCTTTCTGTCTCTTTGCCTCATCCCATACCCGTCCGTCCTGGGAGTTTCAGTAAGCATACCTCCTTTTTAGAATGAATATTATGTTAATTGAAGTGGATGTAAGATTTGTGAATTATATCCTGTTTTTTCTTAGTTCTCTGAAAAGTATTAAATTTATATTTTCAGGAATGAGAACATTGATCTATTCATTTATTAAGTTAATATATATTTGCATGTCTATGATGTACCAGGTATAAGTTAAGAAAAGGGTTTTCTAGCAAGCTAAGAAATACTCAAATCCAAAGTAATTCATAGCTATGTTGGGTTCTTTTCAGGTGTAGGGATAGATGATATGTCCTGTTAACTGATGTAAAAATTGGCTTTGAAGGAAATTTAGTTTCTCTGAAGGAAAAATAGTGGCAATGTATTGTTCATATATTGCACATGTAATACAAGCACATATTTTACTTAGGATAATGGTCTCCAATTTCATCCAGTTTGCTGCAAAAGACATTATCTCATTCTTTTTTTTATGGCAGAGTACTCAATGATATATATAAATATATATTATATTATATATATATGGCACATTTTTAATGCACTCATTGGCTGATGGGCATTTAGGTTGATTCCATATCTTTGCAATTGTGAATTGTGCTGCGATAAACATAGCTGATTAAAGATATGCACTATAAACCCTAGGACAACCACCAAACACAATTTTTAAAGTGGTGCAAATAGTAAGCTAGTAGTGGTAATAAAATGGAATCTTAAAAAAGTATGAATTAATTTTTAAAAAGGCAGAAATAAAAAAGAAATAAAGAACAAACAAAAAAATAGGTAATAGCTAGGATCACGGTAAATTTTAGTCAACTATATAAATCACATTAAGTATACAGGGTCTAAACATATCAATTTAAAGACAGAGATTGTCAAATTGGATATAAAAAAGATCATGGACCAGTTATATATTGCCTACAAGAAACCTACTTTATATATATGAAGAAACACATACATTTAATACCAAAATACACATTCATTTTCATACCAAAATATGAAAAAATATGTACTATGCAAACACAAAGTAAAACAAAGCTGAGGTAACTATATTTATTAATGTATCAGACAATGTAGCCTTCAGAACAAGGAATATTACCAAAGATGAAGAGGGACATTATATTATGATAAAAGGTTCCATTTTCCTTGAAGTTGTATCAGTTCTAAATATGTATGAAACAGAGTTTCAAAATACATGAAACACACAAAAAAGAATGAGATACTACTGAGCAGTAAAAGGAAACTATTGATTCTAGAAACAACCTGGGTGAATTGAAAATAATTTAGCTAATTGAAAAAAGCCAGAAAAAAAGAGTAAGTATTGTTTCCTTCTATTTGTATGCTATTCTAAAAAGGCAAACAATAAAAATTCTAGAAAATGCAAACCAATTCACAGTGACAGTTTGCATGTCAGTGTTTCCCTGGGGAAGATGAGAGAGGCACATGAAGAATGATCATAATGGAACATGAGGAAACTTTTAGGGTGATGGATATGTTCATTTTGCTGAGTGTAGTGATGGTTTCATGAGTGTTTATATGTCAGACTTTATGTGACTGTACACATACATATGTGCAATTTGTTGCATTTTAATTATTCTCCAAAAAGTTTTAAAACATTTATGTAAAAAATTTATGTAAAAAGTTATGCAATCTATTCTCAATGTTTCATCTAAAACTAAGGGATAAATGCAGGAAGAGCTAGGACATAAAAAAAATCTAATTGCTTCACAGCCCAGTGCTTCAGTTTTATTACTGGGTTCAGTTTGTCACTAACACTCACTGTTTCTTTAGGGTGAGTTCTTTCCCAGAAGGCATCTATGTAAAGGTATTCTTTAATTGCCTAACCCGCCAGTCAACCATTTTGCTGAAATGTACATGAATCCCAGTGGTGACCTTCGTACAATTCATTCACTTTGGAAAATGAGAAAAATTAGTAGGCATTAAAGTGGTCATATTTAATGAATACAGAATTAGATACAATACGACTTGCTTCTGATTTCCCCTTTGCAACTACCTGTGGTTCCAGGGTCATAATTTTACCTCTAATGTCTCTATATCCACATCTGAAAAATAAACAGCTGAATAAATTGAAGATGTATGACTCAATAGCAATAAATATTTATGCCCTGTGTTAGCCACTGTGCTAGGTGTTACAGATATTAAGATAAAATCATTCTCAGCAAGAAGTTCACAGCTTACTGGAGGAAGCAGTAAGCAACTCATTGTAGTACTGTGTGTTTTCTATAATGATAGACATCAGCACAGGGTGCTTTAGGAACACAAGAAGAAGAAGAAACGTATAACTCTGGGAGTATAGCAGACACCTGCTGGTTCTTTTCCCATTATCGACTGCCTCTTTCCCACTTTCCAGCTGTTCTCAATTACCACTAGTGTTCATGTGATTTGAGAGACGTAGATTTCACCATGTCTCCTAGCTATGATCTAAGCTTGCCCAGTCAAAAAACTCAGTACTAATAAGACTGAGAATCTTGGAGTACACATGTAATGAACACAGGGTACCAATCATACGACTTTTATTGTAATTTACCCATCTGAATACTAATATGCTGATAATAAAGCATACCCAGTAGAACACCCCCATGGTTAACCTGTTCTAATGTTTACTATAAATTATTTGAGCCTGGTTCTCATTTTTCTTGCCTGGATAGCATATTCATGTTAGACTGGGCCAGGATATATATGTGATTCTCTAACTGGCTGTGACTGACACATAGCCCACTCATGCAACTCAGTAATGGCCTGAGGTAAGGCCATTTCTGTTTGACTACATGAATTGAAAGTAGGAATGATGCAGTGTTCAATTAAAGGTAGAAAATACTATCAATAAAAGTTGGAGAAGATATGTGGCTGGAAATCAATAGATGTCAATTATAAAATATAATAAAATGACTTGGTCTATTTTTGAATCTATTTTTTCTAACACCCCAAGACTATTCATATTACATGAGGTTATGCCTAATACTTATATTGCGTGTGTATGTGTGTGTGTATATATGTAAAAAATTTAATTTAAGAGACTCAAACAAGTAACTTGTCAAGTACACAATGTCTCTTATTTAGGGTTAGGATGTTAAATGTAATCTAACATTGTCGAAGCAGAAAAGAAAAATTAAGGATGTAAGTTTTTGCATCCAGAAAGTTAACTATTTGATTTCTTAATCCTTAATATTTATTTTCTGGAAGCAATCTTCCAGAAAGAATGAAGAATAAGCTATCACTCTCTGAGAGTTCCAGTTCAAGGAAATTCTGATTAAAACTTCTTTATTCCTGTTTTTTTTTTTTTTTTTTTTTTTTTTTGAGACAGAGTCTCACTCTGTTGCCTGGGCTAGAGTGAGTGCCGTGGTGTCAGCCTAGCTCACAGCAACCTCAAACTCCTGGGCTCAAGCGATCCTCCTGCCTCAGCCTCTTGAGTAGCTGAGACTACAGGCATGCACCACCATGCCCGGCTAATATTTTCTGTATATTTTTAGTTGGTCAATTAATTTCTTTCTATTTTCAGTAGAGATGGGGTCTCACTCTCGCTCAGGCTGGTTTCGAACTCCTGACCTTGAGCAATCCTCCTGCCTTGGCCTCCCAGAGTGCTAGGATTACAGGCGTGAGCCACAGCACCCGGCCTCTTTATTTCTGTTGACATGATAATTTCTCTATCATCAACTGGCCTATCAATATCAACTTGGTAGTCTATGTATTGATTTTTAAACCAGATGATTTTTAGGTGGACTTGATTACTGATTTTTGGTTATTTTTGAAACAAAAAGAGCAGTGAAGGTGGAGTTTCTCTGGTATACAATGCTGTCTTTAATTATTTTATCTGTTCAATATTTTTCATTTTTAATTTCATAATGATTTTATACTTCTATAAAATTTATGGTTGCTCATTTCCCTTTTAAAAGAGAAGGGGAATCGCATATTTTGCTATTATTCAAAGGAGATGCTTAATAAGGGCTTCCAGATCTCCATGGAACACAAAAAGTGTTCCCATGATTCATTTCTAAAAATGTTGAAAAAAATTAGTTTCCATGGAAATACAAAGGTAAGTTACACAGAGATGGCCCTGAGGGCACAGACACTGTAAGCCTAGACAATTCTGCATCCTTCTTGATCCCCAATGTCTAAGTTGCCTATGAATTCAAACTGAAATGGCAATGAGTATCTTAATTCAGCAAATATTTTTGTATCTCCTGTGGAATAAATAAAAGCTTATTTGGGTTTGTCATATAATAACAGAAGAGTTTATATAAAATCATCTGGGGAAAAGAGAACTTCTTAGGAAATATAATGACTGGAAGTTCAAGGCTTACTGTGGAGAAAAAGAGATTCAATAAGACAGCTATGAAAGGGCAATATGTAATTAATTTTGGTAATTAAATAAATCTCTTAATTAGTAAATTTTATCATAGAAGATTTTTTTAAGTTAGAAAACATCTTAACCAGAACATATTCATTGTTCTCAGATAAGAATCTCTGCACAAAACTTTTAGTCTACATTTAGCATTCTATAAATCCAGTCAGTCAACATTCAAATTGCCAGAAGTGGTCTTGTTTTCAATGAAGTGGAATCATTAATTCCTTCCTTTGCGGTTTTATACTTGGTTAGGTCTAGGACATGCTATCTGTGTCCCCAAGTAAAAATGATAACTACATCATATGTTTAGCACAGTTTAACAAAAGAAAATTACACATAGAATAGATCAGACTGGGTTTGTATTTAGGTCATTAATGAGTGTATTAATTCATTCAAGAAAAATATACTGAGCATGCTATGTGCCAGGTATTGTGCACAAAGCTGGGAATACAGAAATAAAGCATGTGGTCTGTTTCCTTGGCAATCTTAAGTGAGTAATTACAAAGCAACATAACAAAGGCCATGGAGGAGGTATAAATAGGGAAGAGTTGGAGCACTTAAAAGGGGCTCCTATCTCAGCCAAGATGGGCATCAGATGAATATGACACTTGCATTGGATCTTGAATAATTGTAGGAACTAACCAAGTAGATAAGGAAGAGGGAACAGTGTACAGAGCATGAAGGTATGAGCTAGGCTGACAGATTTGGAAATTGCAAAATAAGTTATTCGCTATCACTAGAGAGATGAGAACAGATGTGGGAAATGCTAGATAAATAACTGGAATGTTGAGCAAGGACATTTTTGAAGGGTTCTACAAATTGTGCTCAGAATTTAAGGCATATTGATATAAACAGGTGAGGGTTCTTAAAATGAGATTATTGGGGCTGTATTGCTGTGTGTTCATTAGCCACATCCTTCCCAAACACTTAGTTGGTATTTCAAGCTGTCTGTGCTGCATTGGTTCCATGACAGAACTCATATTCGAAAAAACATGGATTTTTGACTTACACAGTGTTTCATGAAAATTGCTCTAAAAAAATTTTGAAAGATAATACAAGCCAAAACATGCGTTTGAAAGATTGAGGATGTACCTTCACACACACACAACAACAACGACGACGACGACGACGACCAAAAACAAACAAACAAGTGTCAAAGTGAAATGTCAGAGATAGCAACTGACAAACTTAGTACTTTAAGGAAATTGGACATTTCATACTCAATAACCTGTAAGACTAATTAGGGACTAATTAGGAACTAATTAAGAACCCGTTAAAATATTCAAAGCAAGAAATATCAAGGGAGTAGTTCATGTAAGTCAATTCAGGATCCATGGAAGAAAAATATAGCTATTTTATCCTTTGAAAAACACTTTTGAATTTCATGGAGCTCAAGATGATTTTGTATTGATATATTGGTATAAGGCAGAGATTACAAAGTGCTGATGACCTATGAAGCATGTTTGGACCAAATGTGTGCTGGCTCACTTTGTATTTACAATAATTGAATTTGTGGCTGGGCGCGGTGGCTCACTCCTGTAATCCTAGCACTCTGGGAGGCCGAGGTGGGAGGATCGCTCAAGATTAGGAGTTTGAAACCAGTCTGACCAATAGCAAGACCCGGTCTCTACTAAAAATAGAAAGAAATTAATTGGCCAACTAAAAATATATAGAAAAAACTAGCTGGGCATGGTGGCACATGCCTGTAGTCCCAGCTACTTGGGAGGCTGAGGCAGAAGGATTGCTTGAGCCCAGGAGTTTGAGGTTGCTGTGAGCTAGGCTGATGCCACGGCACTCACTCTAGCCCGGGCAACAGAGTGAGACTCTGCCTCAAAAAAAAAAAAAAAAAAAAAAAAAGACAAATTGGGAGGTTTTGGCAATTTTTTAATTTATGTTTTGAAAGCATAAATGTTAATATAATATTCTTTCTGTATTACATTATGTATAGGTTAAATATATCAATCCCCAGAAAATAAAACCTTAGGAAAGTTTATTAGAAAAAAATGAAGGAGTAGTTAAATATTTACATCCAAGTTCCAAACTAGGTTAAACAATAACAGCAAAGGAAGTAACAAAACAATGCAAGGAATTTAGAGATTTTCATCCTGAAAGCCTTTATTTACTGCAGACGTGGTTGGCTACAGGTGCCAAATTATACGACTGGGTTTCAGGCTTGTTTTCTCCCCACCCTCATTTAATAGATGGATTGTATTCTCTTTTAGACTCTCTTCTATCAGTGGCAAATGGGATTGAAACAGTAGAGGCTTTCTTCTGTTTTTCAATCATTCCAACCACATACACCAAAATGATCCAACTCAAATATTTTGAAGTAAAATCTTAGGACATAGTCACTATGCTAGTCTGATTAATGGTCCTCCAAGATGTCCATGTTGTAATTTTCGGAATTTGTGACTGTTAAGTTTATATGAAAAGACTTTGCAAATGTGATTAAATTAAGGATATTGATATGGGAGATTATCCGGATTATTGTATGGGCTCTAAATGCAATCAGAATATACTGACAATAGGAGGGCAGAGGGAGCTATATGAAAAGAAGGCAGTGAGGTCATGCAGACAGAGATTGGAGTGATGCAGTCACAAGCCACTGAATGTGGGTAGCTACAAGAAGTTGGAAAAGGCAAAAAATGGATTCTCCCTCTAAAGTCTTGGGAGAAAGCATGCAGAAACCTTGATTTCAGGTGATTTTCGATTTCTGATCTTTAGAACTGTGTTAGAATAAATTTCTCATGTTTTAAGTGATCAAGTTTGTTGCGATTTGTCACAGCAATTATGAGAAATGAATGCAGTCAATTTAATGTAACTTTAGCTATGAACACATTGGTGAACAAGTTATTGTGGCTCAAAAATAACTTGCGTTAATTGGTCTGGCAGGGGTTATACATGCGCAACTTGAACAGACTTATCAGGTGGACTGAAGTCCCATGGACTGAATGTCAGGGTGGGATGGCTTCCAAAGGAAATAGGGCTGTTTTCAGAAGTTGGGTGAATGGAAGCGGGCATTCATAAAGAGCAGACATATATGACATCTGGCGTGAGATGAATGCTGTCAGTATACTCCAGTCCTCTCCATGGCTGCATATCAGCTTCAAAGTTATGCTGGTGTGGAGACAAAGTTCTTTCTCAGGGAGAATAATGCTATAAAGTGGGTGGAGGGAGGTAAAGATTTGTCTTTTCTTTCCCCCTCCATCCCTTCCCCTTTCCCTTCCTTTTTGCCTTCCTACTTTCTCTCCTTCCTTTTTTCTTTCTTCCTTCCTAATAGGTACACTGATTTTCACAGGGAAAATTTAAGATTAATCTTAAGCAGAAAAGATAGAGATAAAGTAGATGTCAACGAATGTATTCAAAACTAGTACTTTATTTGGATGTTTTGATTCTTATTTTTATGGAAATTATTTTTAACCCTGACTTTAACCCTAATCACTTTCCAAACTACATCCAAATGCATCTACAGTTCTTGCTGGATTACTCCACTTCGAAATAAAAATATGTCTAAAGTAACCATCTTTTTCATGTACTGGACCTAGTTTTTTTTTCCTAGTAATAACACATTAAATTTTGTAAACTCTAAATTTTAAGGAGAGTATTTTTCCTGCTTTTTTTTGCCTGCTATTCCCAAACTCTTACCAATTTTTTCACTTCTACCACAGTGATATATTTGTTTCTCATTACCTTTCTACCAATGAAGACAAGAATTCCATCCCTTTGCTTATTATTGCTCTGATTTTCTAACTAATATTCTTGACTTCACATTTATTCTTCCATACCTAAACATAGAGATACTAATTGCAAACTACATCTTGAATAACAATTCCTTATGTAAATAAAATAGCTCTCCATGGACTATAGAATAAGTTAAAGTTTCTTAGATTGACATTCAAGACACTTCAAATCTCAATAAGCCTAAACTGTGAAACACCTATTAAAATTCTTCTTATCCCTTGAATTATTATCATGTTGATATGTTTAACATTTTTTAGGCCTGCCTTTATGTGCCCTAGGTTATATTTTTCCATGTACATTTTACTTATCTTTTAGAGTGGTGTTTCCCAAAGTTCGGACTAAAGTTCATTTGCATCAGAATCTTCTGCAATTATCTTAAAAAATTCGTTTTTTTTTTGCTCAGAAACCCAGACTTACTCATAGAAAGTCCTGATTGTGGTTAAGTTTCCATATTGATTATTTTATATATTAATATTAAGATTCTCTGTTTCCGAAGTTAACTTAAGGTTTGTTTCCTTCACAAAGCCTCCCCTAGTTATCAAAGCATATTATAATACATATTTTTTCCATCTTTAAATTCCATATTTGGAAATAAAAATTAGTACTATATGCTACATGTATTTTAATATATGAATAGTTTTTATTTCCAACATCTTTAAGGACAGGAACAAGTAATTATTCATTTAAGATCCTGACTTAACCAAAGAAATATTTGACTATTCATTAGATTTTCCAAATGAGAGAAAAATATCTTTAAATATCATATTACATAGTCTAGGACACATTAAAATATTATAATGGCTACTCAAATTTAACCATGGAAAATGCTGACATAGTTTAACGTTTTTTTAAGGATAATATACTCTATACCCACTTCTGATATACTCCTTACAAGTATCCTTAAGGTGGATATTATTAAAATCTCAATTTTATCAATTAAGGCTTTTAAGATACCCCTCGTTATAAGTTGCTTATAATTTCCCAGTGTTGGTCATGAAGCTACCAGGTGACTCTACCTGAATTTATGCCTAGATAAATCTCATGCAATTTGCCATTAGAAGACATTGCCTCACCTGAATCATTCTGTGTTGAACTAGCTTGATGGGGTGACCAGCAAAGCAGATGCCCAGCCATTAAGTTAAAAGGGATACTAAAATATTATTGTAAATATACTGGAGTAATGGTGCCAGTTAACTGAGCTTTACACATAGAAGCCTGTACATAAATTATTGAATGTGTATTGATCAAATTCCTATAGATTCAGACAGCATATCAAAAAGAAAAACAATTTCACAGGTGGTGAAATATCTCTGTTGATTATTTTTGACAGAATGTGAAAATGCAGATTGGGATAATGATATCTGAAAACAGTTGCAAATAAGCAGTCATCCAAAGTTAAGATTCCGTTTTAAAACAAATTTTATATATATATATATATATATGTATGCATGTATTATATATTCAATACAACTAGTTAATGGGAATGTTTCATTGTGTTACCTAAATTTTAAACAGGCTAAAATATATTTTCCAGAGTTATCAGCTGTAAAAAATTACATATTAAATAGTAGAATAAATTTATTTAAAATATAGAGACAATTCTTTTTTTGTATTTATTATAGCAAAACATACATCTCTTTCTTCTTCCATTAAATAAATATTATATAACTTGAGTCAAGTGCCACACAGTCTCTCAAGCCATGAATATGTGTTTACACTGTTTGGAACTATTATTATTTTTAAATGTGACATTTGTTGATAAGCTAAATTGCTCTCAGAAATGCTATTTTTTTCAACCTTGTGCCTGTGTTCTTTTTTAGTCCTCAGTTCTTCATTGTCAAAATATCAGATGTTATTTTCTGTATCTCCACTCTGAATCTAGCATCCAGATGAAATATATCATTTAAAATTTAGATACCACATAACTTTGAAAATGCTTATTTATAATCTTATGTTCCCTGGGTATCCAAATAACAGTTTTGATGAATAATCATGCAAAAATTATAAGCATATTCAAATAAAGGAAGCCCTGAGGGAGATTCTCTTTAAAAACTGCATTATTTGAAATATTTAGCTATTAGGTATCTGTTTTGTGTTCTCAGAAGATTCATTCCACTTATTTGTAACTTCTTTGTTGTTTTATAGATAGTCATGTGTGTACGAGGTTTAACTTTACACTGGCCAAATTTCCATACCAGTGTAATACACTGACTAGCACATATAGGCTTCAGTATTAATGCTTAATACATTGCTGGATGAATGAACTTATGAATAATTCTAGTATAAGTTTCTGGAATTACTCAACCTTGCCTATAAATGAGAGGATGTGAGTGTCCACATTTGATAGAAAGCCCAAACACAAGAAAGGTGAATAGATTTTAAACAGCAAAAACCGATAATTGACATACACTTTGAAATACTTTTTATACCAGTTTCTAAATCTGCAAACAGACTATGGGTAGCCTTAATAAACACAAGCAAATAAAACCTTATTTTAGGAAGCAAATATATGGAGGATAGTAATAGAAAGTGTAGGCAATTTTTATAAAACATTTAACTTTAAGAATATCTGTCAGAAAGAGTGCAACCTTCGTAATTCATTAGGTTACTGATACAATATGAAACCTGTTTATAAGTTTCTAAAATGAAAGATAATAGGTCTAGCCTAATGCATAGGAGTGCATCTTTTCCTATTTAATAATGTTTTCTGCTTACAATTTATTTTTAAGGTACTTTGGAAGATATTATACTTTACTGTATATCCAATGCATGAGTAGGAAAAAAAAAAAAATCATCCTTCCCAGAAGTGTGTATGTCAGCTTATAAATCACTCTCTTTGGAAGAGCATATAAATTCTGAGGAAGCACAGCACTCATAAACATAACTTTGAATATAGATGTACAATAATAATAAGCAATCTACATTTTAGCTGCAAACTCTTTTTATTCAAAGTTATGCATGATGATATTATGATATTTGTAGATCAACCTGCTTATACATTACTGAAATGAAATAACATAATTCAAATGGGTAAGAGTTGCCCTCTTCATAATAGAATATATTATTTGTTTTTCTCTCTAGGATTTAAATTACACATTCGAAAAGAAAATCTACATTGGAGAATGATGTCATTTAAAGAAATTACTTTTTTGAGTATTTTGTGACATAGTCCTCTTCTTTCAATGAACATTTACACTTAGTTGTAGAAGCCAAGGCTTCTATATTGAAATAGTAAAGTTATCATTATTATGAGTTCTGAAAAGAGAACTATCTATAAAAAAGTAATACAACCTTAAGAGATTAAAATGATAAGATATCATTATAAATCAGTGTATTAACTCTCACTGGTATTTTGCAAGGTTTTTAATAGTAACTAAATTTAATGCTCCATTCACAAATATGATGCATTCACTGCTCACATAAAAGTACACAATAACTCATGCTCTTGACATATGGAAGATAGTAAAGAATATTATAGTTTTTTGAGTCAATATACTTATTTTTAGCCAAATCGTTGTTGAAGACTAGCCCATAAAGATTTTCAGTCCTTTTCATGAAAATAGGTAGTAAAGGTATCTTTCAAAGTGTTTCAAGAAAATTTTAAAACATTTTCTTCTTGCTGATTATTATATTTCCTTTATTTGAGACTCATTTGGTTAAATTTCATGGCTATGTAAATTTAAGTTTTCAATATGCTTATTTTACTTCCCATTTTATATTGTAGTATTTAAAATATTATATTTATAATTTAAAATTGTTACCATAAATTAAATCCCGTATTTTGAAAGCATTTGATGGACATATAACAAAAATAAATAAATGTTACATTAATGAAAGGAGGAAAATAATTTGCTATACAAAAACATGAAAAACAATCCAAATATACATTTGAATAGGCAATGGGCAATGTAAGTCTGTATAAATATGGAAGATTCCTTTTATGTAAATATTAAAGTGTGACCATTTTAGCAACATCTTAAGGAATTTGGATGATACTGAGAAAGATTCTTTAGCTAAACCATAGAAAATCATTCCCTTATCCCAAAATGTGACTCTGCAGACTTGCACTAGAGTTACAATTATGGCATTGACTCAAAGATACAGGCTTACCTGGATCCAGGATCTGCTTTAACTTGTTTCCATAACTATAAGGAAAACAGTAAAATGCAGCTTTGTCCTTGGAGCATAAGACTATTAATGACATAACTTAAAGGGATCCTCAGCTTAAAGATTATTTTGTTTAAGATAAAATTTACCCTATAGAACTGAATCAGAGATACCAATTGACGTATCTGCAACACACCTAATTTCCAAGATTGTTACAAAGAGTAAATGATGTAATTACTATGACATGTTTAATACTGTACTTGCATGTAGATAGTAGTCAATAAATTTTAGCTGTGACTGTTATTGTTACAAGTAGTCAAAAAGTTAAATTTATTTTAATTTAATGTCTTCTGTTCTATTCTATTAAAAGAAATTGTTCTTTTTCCTTTGGAAGAGACCAGTAATTGCTTGTCCAATATTCATTCTATTTTATCTTCAGTGTGTCTGGTTAAATAGTGAAAAGTCCATTGCAGATTAGGATAACTAATGAAATACAAGGAAAAGTCTTTGGGTGGGGCTTAATAGAAAGCTTCTTAAAGAGAATTAGCTAAACGTTTTGCTCTTTACTCTTCCTTTTCCTGCTTGTCTAAAATAGTACGTGACGGCTGAACTGTAGCAGTTATTTTGGCCCTGTGAGGAAAAAAAAAAAAAAAAAGAGATTTCTAAGGTTTCTATCCTGACCCTCTTTCTTGAGCATCCAAATCACTATCACCAACTGCCTGCCTCAGACTTCTTACCATATTCTTGTATAAATCATTTTGTATTTAATCAAGTATAGTTATGTTTCCATTTCTTGTAATTGAATGCAGTGTCTAATTAATTTCCCTCATGGGAGGGAAAAAAAGGCTTAACTAACATATTTATCATTTGCAATTACCAAAAACATTATTTTGTAAAACATATTTTTCCACCTTTAACATAACAATAATCATTTTAGCAGTTATGGTGTTTTCAGAATGTGTTTTCAGTATGAAAACTGCTTTGTCTTGTCAGGAAATTAGATACGTTCTCTTTTATATAATTATATCAAAAGAAGATTGTGAGATTAACTCAGGGAGAATAAATACAATGAACTATCATTCACACTGATGGTTTAAGATTCATAAGAGACCTAAGAGTGGGAATCTAACCTCTGCTACAAATGGATACCAAAAACTACAATTAATTTTCAAAGGGAAGTAAATTTAGTTCCACTGGGATCTCATATTCTGCAATGAGAACACAAAATTAATAGATGCATCTTTCTTGAAGTTTCACTGCTAGTAAGAATAATAGCCAATGGTACATTGCCTTCCCATTAGAGTTAGTAACCTCCAGAGAGACTATGAAGGCAAAGAGCATTGCACAAAGTTGCTATTTGACAAGGGTCATTGGTGAGTATATCGAGTTTCTTCTCTGTGATTTCAGAGGGAGAATTTAAAAAATGTTATGGCTGCTTATTTGCCGTTGGAGAGGCTGAGCTGGAGGTTTCATTTATGAATATGTTAGAAGCTTATATTGCTGCATGATGGCTGATATAATATATTTTAAAATTTAAGGAAGAAAAAGACCAAGATGCAAACCTAGCTCTGCCCAGGGGAGGACTACCTATCGTGTAGCTTCATTACCTGAGTGAATAACAGGAAACTGTTCAGCTTCTGTGTTAAGGTTGATAAGCTAGGCCATTTATTTTGAAAGTTCACATGCAGAAGATATGCTACAACTACTTCTAATATTACAAAAAAACACCCTTGGAATGATAAGCTCTGAAGTATGTACTCTCTACATATTTCAGGCAGCATTTTAGGTGCAGAATTGAATTACAACCACACATCATCATCATCATCTTTCAATCTAGAAAGGACATTTTGTGATATCCAATGCAGCAATAGGAAAAAAAATATGACTTAGATTAAGACTGTTGATAGCACTTTAGAAGGGCTTCAACAGTGACCACATTAAAAAATATATATTAGGATCCATTTAATGCTGAGAATTTGGCAACATTTCATGTTGCTTTAAATCTGGAAGCAGTAAGATATCAGATTTTGTCTGCTAATAATACACTTTTAATATGGATGGTTTGAAGGAAAACTTTTAAACGAGGAGCCAAATATTTATTTAGGGTACTGTTACTAGTACACAGCAAATGGAACAAAATGGTCCTAATTTTTTAAATAAATATGTCAATTATTGGTTACTCCCCATCTTCTTTCTTCAAGCTAAGAAGTTTTAGTGTGATAATAATTTATCTGTTTTTATACAGCCTCACAAAGGAATAAGGTAAACATAAAACAAAGCATTTTGTTTTTATCCTTTAAGAAATTTGATAGCTCATGAAATAGTTCATTCATTCAGTAGTTCATTTAATTATTTGTTATTCACTCAGAAGATATTTGTTAAATTTCTATTTTGTTCAGACATTTTTACAAGATGTAAGATATGGAGTTGTAAACCATCACGAATATAATTACAGGAAAGAGTGGAAATTGATGTCTTCATTTCAATTATATAAAATATTTGAACAACCTTCCTTTCAATCAAATTTTATTCATTAGACTGAAGAGTGTGACTGGAATAGAGCAGGTTTGTTAAACTGAGATCGGGGAGCATCTAGAACATCCACATATTTGTTCTGGTTTTGACCAAGCTCTTGAAGGAGTTTACAAACCAGAGTGTGTAAGTCAATTTCTACATTTTTTTGTAGGGAGAGAGTCCATAGCCTGTAGCTGAATAGGCGATATACCCACCCCTCATCCAACTTTATTGTAAAATGACTGATGTAAAAAATACATATTTTGGAATCTTTCTCTGTATATTACTTTTATTATTGTCACTGAACCATAGTAATGTTATTTGACGGGAAGGAGCTGTGGTGAGAGGTGAAGACTCCTTTGAAAAATTGGTGGAGAATGACATTGAAATAATTACTATAAATGAAAATACCTTACTTTGGGGTCCCACGTACTTCATGGGCAGCTTCTGAAGTAAGCATGTATGTAAAGTGTCCATTCCCAAAAGAGACTGACATGTGTGATTATTATATATATTTAATCCTCATAATTTTTAGAATTTTGTCTGAATAGATATGATTGTAAGGCTTATGGGGCCATCAAGGGATGGAGGAATGCGAGATTATTAAATATACTGGCAACAGTAAGACATTAGAGCTCAAATGAATCATGACTATGTTTACAGACAAATAAAAGACCGGGGTAAAGGAGAGTGATTTAGTTGACTAGTGATAGTTTGATTGTAAATATCTGATATCTTGTAGGAATTAGCAAAGAATATTGGATGAATTTGAGCATTAGTGCTTGTCCCCAGGCTCAACTACATTTGAATTATAGAAATTATTTATAAAGTTGTTTTATCAAAAGTTATAAAAATTATTCCAAACATTAATGTAAATCATGGTTGAGATACATTAGGTTCTAGTCTGAATATAGAAGAATAGAGTAAAATCTTTCCCAAGAACTGCTGTTTTAAATTTATTTGTTAATAAATGCTACTAGCAACAAGCAGAAAGCATGCATTATGTAATGCAGATGTGAGAAATAAGATAGAAAATATAAATTATCCTAAATTTGTGACTTGAAGTCTGTAACTTCATCCTTACAACAGGATGCATGTTTGGATTGCATTTTTAATTAATCAACAAATATTTAGCTATTTCTAAGCACAAGGTAGAGTTTCGATTTTATAATGCTTTTAGGTCATAAAAAAATGAGTTTAAACTCTAAGGCATTTTATTTTCATACGGTTGTGGTCAGGGTAGCAGTGTGTAGTAATATTCCTAATATGCTTTGCTGAAAAAAACCACCATCGCTGTATTGCTCTATTCCCATTGACTCCTTCCCCCCAAGTTTCGGAGGAAGCATTAGCTCTTTTTGGCCACCAATGTATTATCTAGTCTACTGAAGCAGTACTTATTAAATAGTCAGTAAAACATTGCCTGTTTGGAAGTTAACTATCTTTGGAAATTGCATCAGTTATTGCAGGTTACCAGAATAGCGTAAAGTTAAATCACTGTTTCAGTGCAATAAATAGTTCTTGCTGGTCTGAAAGGGTAGAAGCAGCCTCTAAAGGCCGCTGATTTATGACTAGGGATAAAAATGCACATAGTGGTGAAACCAGTTCAAATAGGGAATCTATACCTCAGAACCTCAACTTGATAGACAGGGCTTTGAGCCTTTAGGCATTTTAGTAAATAAATATTAATGTTTCTTGTTTACATCAAAATTTTCGAACATGACCATGTTAAGACTCAAGCTGTTCTTTTTTATGATTTTCCTCTTCCAATAGTTAAAAATGCAAGATATTTTTTCAGTAGCTTTAGCATTAATGGCATTCACAGCATGTTGCCTTGTGTATTTTAATAATAGCAAACAATTATTAAATTAATGATATTATATAGCAGGTTTGAATTAACTAAAATTAAGGCCTAAAATAGAGCTTTTAGTGGTATTTCATTTTTATGAGTTTGCATCTTTCCAACTCAGTTGTATGAAATTAATTCTTCTCTATACTAATATAATATTTCCAAATAGTGATCCCAAAGGCAATATATATAGTTGGAAGAAAAGTGTTTCTTAGCAACACTAAATCAATGAACTTTTCAGAATTTACCTGTAAATGAGGATGTGCTTCTCCAGCACTAGCATGATTGTGTAATGAGTAGATGGGATATATGAGTAGATGGAAAATAAAAATATGGATAGGAGAAGGAATCATCATCTACTCTTGAGGGTCATAACCACTTAGTAATTTATGTCAAAGGAGGCTACTTGTCTAACTAAGTATAATTCAGAAGTAGTGGTTTTCTTGATCTAAATTTGTTTATGCAAAATAGAACAAACATTACAATAAGAGTGACCATCATAAAAACAGTTCTTATTTACTGAGAGATTTCTAGTGCTAGGATCCTCCAATTGTTTTATGAGCATTAATACAACTAATGCTCACAAAACCCATGAAGTAGCCATTATTATAATCCCTATTATACAAATGAGGACAACAAAGTACAGAGAATGTTTTTAATAAGTTGTTCTCAAGGTTACACTGTTGTAGAATCCAGAGCCCATGCTATTTTACCAATGTGATATTAATGTTTTGCCTTGCTTGCTACATATTTAGACTATTGATGCATAAATTATAAACCAGATATCTATATGCTAAGGTAGAGAATGGCATACAGAAAAAATATCTTTGAAGTTATGTTAACAGGGCATCATTATACTTTGTGCAGATGAAAACAGGGCTGAGAACCAGAAAGATTAAAGAACAAGAGGGATTTTTAAAAAATAAATCAGAAGTTTATTTCTCTTTCACATAGGAGTCCAGAGGCCAGCAGCCCAAAGTTGCAATGATAGCTCCATGAAGGTATTGCAAGGCTCTGTCCAGCTGATAAAAGAAGGCAAAGAATGCTCTTTTCCCCCAAGGCTCCAGCAGCAAGAAATCATATTATTCTCTCTTTCTAAAGGTTTTTTATTCCCAGCCACACTTTAAACACAGTGGAACTTACAAACAATATATGCCTTTTGCCAGCAAGAACATATCTTGGTGGTACTGTGGTATCCTGTGCTGTCACTTACATCTCCTTGACCTGACTTAGTCACATGGCCACACTGAACTGCAGGAAAGGCAAAGAAACAAAACTAAAAATTGGGGTTCTATTATTAAACTGGAAGGGAAAATGAATACTGGCAGGTACTTACCAATCTCTGCCACAGCAGTATGGGGACAGATTAATTAGTCTTTACAAATACGCTCTACTATAGGGCTGCCACGAACCACTTATGGCTATTGAATGCTTGAAATGTGGCTGGTCCAATGATTTGATCATTCCACAATGTATACATGTATTGAAACATCATGCTGTACCTCATGGATACATAAAATAATTATCTGTCAATTAAAAATTTTTAAAAATTTAAAATATGGCAGGTCCAAATTGGGATGTGCTATAAATGTAAAATATATGCAGAATTTCAAAACCTTAGCATGAAAAAAGAATGTAAAATATCTCAGTTTTCATATTGATTGCATACTGAAATGTAATCCCATTTGTCTATTTTTGCTATAGTTTCCTGTGCTTTGGAGTCAAATCTAAAAATAATTATTGCCGAGACCAATGTCATGAAGTTTTTCCCCTATGTTTTCTTCTAGCAGTGTTATACTTTCAAGTTTTATGTTTACATCTTCAATCCATTTTGAGTTGATTTTTGTATTAATATATGGTGTTAGGTAAGGGTCCAATTTCATTCTTTTGCAAATGGATATCTATTTTTCCCAACACTGTTTATTGAAAAGACTGTCATTTTCCCACTGCATATTCTTGGCACCTTCATCTAAAAATCAATTGACTATAGATATGGGGGTTCATTTCTTTGCTCTCTATTGTGTTCCATCGGCCACTGTGTTTATTTTTATGCCAGGACCATGTTGTTTTAATTAAAATAGCTTCATAGTTTAGAAATTAGGTAACGTGATGCCTCCAACTTTGTGTTTTTTGTGGAAGCACAGATTTTCTTTTTTTTTTATATGTTTGATTGAGGAAGAGAATTAAAAAATTAGAATCAGTGTTGAAGAAGCCAATTCATGCTATTTGCAAAAAGTTGCCACTTTTTTCTTTAAAAAATAACTCTTAAAAAATCCCATGTGCTATACACCATACTTATAGCAAATATATTTAAGAATTAGGAGGGGATGGGTATATACATACATAAGGAGTGTGCTGCGCACCATCTGGGGGATGGATATGCTTGAAGCTCTGACTCCTGGGGGAAAGGGGACAAAGGCAACACATGTAACCTAAACATTTGTACCCCCATAATATGCTGAAATTATAAAATAAATAAATAAAAAAGAGAAAAAAGAAGAATTCAGTTTTACACCTTTATGTAGCATCACCAAAAATATGTATAAAATACCCATTGTGTTTTTTCAGTGCTGTGTTTTTATTGCACATGATGCATTTCAACTATTCAATACTTTAACCTGAGTTGTACCTAAAATTCAATACATATTTGACCCTATAAATTAATAAGCAGTATGAACTATCTAAAAAATACATGGAACAAACAAACAGTTCTAATAGATATGTGGATAGTTAAAAGAGTGAGGACTCTTAGAATATATCTGATATTTTAACCAATATGAGTGTAAGAATATTCAGAGTGTATAAGATTATATACTGAGGACATAAAGAAGATGAATAATCTAAATTAAATTCCATGCTTAGCAAAATAAAAAATTAGCGTTGTAGTAGGATTTGGCTTCAAAGAATCCAATGGGATCAGAAATAATGGTCATTCTCAGTAAGAGTCCAAACCTTATTTCATTAGAATGCAAATACATTTATTATTATGAAAAATCTTTTGGCTAATTTCTAATTCTAAATCATTATAAAGTGATATTAGCTGTAACAAATTTCTGAGTATAAAATGTTGCCTTCTATGAAATTATTTTAGCTTTATTTAATTTGCTATTACAGTACTAATTAGTATCAGAGTTATAAAATTGCAGTTTTAGCCCTGGGCTTTTTGCCATTCCAAGTGCTGTTTTATAAAATAATTCTAGCTAGAAATCCTTATTTTTACACTGTGGGAGCTATGATTCTTTATTATGAATTATATTTAGAGATGATATTTCAAAAACTATTTGTGGCACAATATTAATAAGTTACCCACTTAAAAAAACCTCATGGAATTACAAGTACCAAAAGGCATAAATATGCCTTATATAAACAGAGAAATGACTTTGTATCATCTGTCCTTTTAAAGTTATCATTAACTCAGGAAATTCCATATATTGACACTCTTGCTGGTACCCCACATGGACTAGAAGTAGTTTTCCTGCTACTGGAGAGCATTCTAAAGTCTAAAATTGAGACTAGCCCTTCTCATTGTCTCCTCTTTATCACTTGTTGTGGTTCTATCATTTGTTTTTTTCTGTTCAAAATTTAATTAATTATGCAGTACTTGGTTTCTTTAATGTATGTGTGTCTTTTTAACCTCTTACCTCTTTTACATTTTCAACTTACCTTTTTCTAGTTACCAAACATTTCCCTTCTCTTCATTTCAAGTCGCCAAGGACAGTCTCTTCACTAAATGATGCTGGGAAAACTGTATATTCACATGCAGAAGAATGAGAGCTCAACTCCTATCTCTCAGTGTACACAAAAATCAACTCTAAGTTAATTAAAGACTTAAATGTAAGACCAGAAATTATGAAACCACTAGCAATAAAGCATGAGGAAAATACTTCATGGAATTGGACTGGGCAAGGACTTTTTAATAAGACTTCAAAAGCACAAGCAACAAAAGCAAAAATAGACAAATGGAATTGCATCAAACTAGAAAGCTGCTGCACAGCAAAGAAAACAAGGAATGGGAATGTAAATTAGTATATCCACTGTGGAAAACAGTATGGAGTTTCCTCAAAAAACTGAAAACAGAACTACCGTATGATCTAGCAGTCCTACTTCTGGGTATGTACCCAAAGTAAAGGGAATCAGTATGTTGAAGAAATCTGCACTCCCATGTTTATTGTGGCACTATTCACAATAGCCAAGATATGAAATCAACCTAAGTGTCCATCAACAGATGAGTGGATGAAGAAAATGTGGTACATGTACACAATAAAATATTATTCAGTCATGGAAAAAATTAAATACAACAACATGGATTAAACTGAAGGACATTACATTAAGCGAAATAAGTCAGGCACAGAAAGACAGATATTGCATGTTCTCACTCATATGTGAGAGCTAAAACAATTGATTTCATTGATTTCATAAAATAGAATGATAGTTGAGGCTGGGAAAAATAGCTGGGAAGGCTGGATAAAAAGGGGCTTGTTAATGGGTACAAACATACAGTCAGAAGGAATAATATCTAGCATTTGGTAGCACAATAGGGTGACCATAGCTAGAAATAATTTTTTGTATATTTCAAAATAACTAGAGAAGTGGATTTGGAATGTTTCCAACACAAAGAAATGATAAATGTTTGAGTTGATGGATAATCCAGTTACCCTGATTTGATCATCATACATTGTTTGCCTGTATCAAAATATCACATGTACTCATACATATGTACAAAAATTATGTACCCATAAAAATTAAAAAATATACATAATTAAAAATATAACTATTATATAATCCAGCAATACATTACTTGGTATATATGCAAAGAAAATGAAATAAGTATGTCAAAGAGACATCTGTACTCTCACATTTATTGCAACATGATTCACAATAGTCAGGGTGTGGAATCAACTTAAATGTCCATTTATAGATGAATAGATAAAATGTATTGCACAATTAAATACTATTCACCCATAAAACAGAATGAAATCCTGTCATTTGTGGCAACATGAATGAACCTGAAGATGAATGACATTAAGTTAATCAAAATAAGCCAAACACAGGCAAATGATGTGTGGTCTCATTCATATGTAAAATCTAAAAAGGTTGATTTCATAGAAATAGAAAGTAGAATAACAGAGGCTGGGGAGAAGAAGAGGGTGAGGGAAGACTGGTAGAGGTTGGTCAATGGGTACAAAGCTACAGTTAGACAGGAAGAACTTTTGGTGGTGTTTTACACAGTAGAGTGACTATAGCAAATAACTATGTAATGTGTATTTCAAGACAGCTAGAAGGGACGATTTTGAATGTTTCATCACAAAGAAAGTACGAATGTTTAAAGTGATAGATATGGTAATTATATGGTAATTACCCTGATTTGATCATTACTCTATGTATACACACGTCAAAACGTCACATTGTACTCCATAAACATGTACAATAATTATGTACCAATTATAAATTTAAAAATTAAATGGAAATGTCATTTTGACTATAGAATCATAAAAATTGAATTTATGAATACATTTCATACATTTAATAGAACAAAGGGAAACCTTAATTTTTTTTTCCTCTTTTCCCCCTAGTTAAAGTTTCGTGTAATCCAACATAGTGAACAACCTTAACTTTTATACTACATAATTATATTCAAAGCTTTATGCATTTTTGTTTATAATTACACAGTAATTATAAATGTTTAGTACCAAACTGATGACAAACACAATTTTGTTGAAAAGGTTTTGCATTTAAAAGGAAAAGTCTGTAAAACCCAAAGTAATAGGTCATGAACCAATATCAGACTTTTACAGAAAATAATTTATGTTTGGGGGAAAAAAAGCTAATGGGATCTCATTTAAAACACAGCATTTGAGTAGTGAAAACTAGAGTTTTGTTTGAAATACTCAAGAAATTCATAACTAAACCATTGTTAGAGGTTAGTGACACTAGCAGTATTTTAATTTAATTTAAAATTAAATATGTGCTGCTTTGTTTCCTGTCTTGAAGATTTTAGTTTTAAATTAAATTAAAATACTGCTAGTGTCAGCAACCTCTAATGATATTTTAGTTGTGAATTTTTTTGAGAGTTTCAAGCGAAACTCTTATTTTTCACCAGTTAAAAATTATCTTGCCCGGCATCCTAAGCAAAATGCCACATCAACATATTCTATTCTCTGATTTGTTTAGTCATTAGATTACAATAATATTTCTATAATTCTAATTGTGAAATTCTGGCTACTTTCCAAACAGATACAAAAGGAACGGAAACAAGAAAAAGGCTTAATTCTGTAACTCATTCAGCATTTAGAACGTCTATACCATCTCCTTGAGTTTCAAACAATGTGTATGAAAACATACTTTAAAAATAAACTTCTATGTAGTATTGCATTTATATGATTTTTGTTGACACTTTCTAATTTGAACATTGACAAAAAGTTATCTGTTTGTAAGAACACACATAAAATATAGAGATACACTTCTTAGACTGATGTAATCATTGTTTTTAGATGCGAATCTACATCTATGGGGTTTCTAAATATAATGATGTATTTTTACTCAGTTATATTTTTAACTTACCTAATGCTTTAATTGAACTGTATTATAATAGTAATAAATTAGTAGAAAAAATCCAAAATTTCAAAATGCTCCTGGCAGGATGAAATTTAAAATATTCTCCCACTGATATATAGTATGGTGTTCATTTATCATTTAAAATATGCTGATCCATTGTATAATTTTATGGTTTTTAAAAGAAATTGAATAAAATAGATCCCCTTTATTAGAGGCTGTCAGGAAACAAGCAGCTGTGATCTGCATCAGCTTTGATATCACACACAAAACAACCTGGCTGTTTATTTTACTAAGGCTTACTAGTATTTGTTATGTCAATAGCAGATACATTTATTTAATTCTAAAAATTTAATCTGGAATCATAAGAATGATGTAATCCTTTCATTTGGTTCATTTCAATAATGAGGAAAATTTGTTTCAATATATATTACAGATATTGAGATAAAGAGAAAGATTCTTTGACAGAGAACTTTTTGGTAAAAGGATAAATCAAATGTCTTTTTTTATGAAATGGGAGAAAATTATCTTTCTTATAATAAAAAATTCAGACTTACAGCAGGTCAGTTCTTCCCTGTCCCCAGTACAGAATAATTCTAAATTGCACATTTCTGCTAATTGAATTCTGACATATCATCAGCCATTCTAGTGGGGAAAAAGCTTTTATGGAATTTATTAATAATAAATTTTAAAACTCTTAATTATAGAATATCATGTATCTCAAGCAACATTAGTTCTCTTTGGTCTTTGGAAAACTTCTGATTTTGACATTGTATTAAAGAGAAAAATAAAATTGATGTGCTTTTCTGATGATTGAACTGTGTCTACCGAAAAATATATGTTGAATTCCTAACCTCCAGTACCTGTGAATATGACCTTATTTGAAAAATAGGGTCTTTGCAGGTATAACCAAATAAAAATGATATTATGCTTGATTAGGGTGTGCCCTAATTCAATATCACTGGTTTCCTTATAGAAGAAGAGAAAAGACACACACACATAGGCAGAATGTTACATGATGATAGAGGCAAAGATTGAACTGATGAGTCTACAAACAAAGGACCAACAATTATTGCTGGAAAACACCAGAATGCAAGAGAAAGTCACTGAGGACCATTCTTGACATCCTGTGAAATCTTATAAATTTGCAATTGTGACAGCCCTAGTCACTTGATCATGCTTATGGTGCTTTTCCTTTCCATGTAGACTATTCAAAACCTCTTGAATTCTGTATTCTCTTTCATTATGTTACTGGAACATAATGTTTAATAGTGACAAGGTCCAGACTCTCCTGAGAGAAGAAGTTTCTTGGGTTTCCAGTAGTTTCTCTGGAACTACTTAGGCCTAAGACCTAGAAAAAAATCAGTGCCTGCAGTCCCTCCTACTGTATAATCAATCTTAGAAGATTGCTGAAAGTGAATGTTAGTGTTTCTAAAGTCTAGGCCCTGGCTAAGAACAATACTTATGCTGTGTGATCATTAAAAAACTGTGGGGAACCATTGATTGTTCCAGGCCTTGGGTAACATTTCTTTTATTATGTTATTTCTTATTGAAAGAAACAACATTTCTTTTATTTATTTTTTTAGTTTTGCTATGTTGTCTTTATTAGTCTTATATTACTTAAGAAAACTAACTTTGACAGAGTTAAAGCTTTTTAAATCCATGTAACTTTAACTTTCTATATTGCTTTTTGAAGCCTTTTGGTCATCACTCTGGTTAAATGAATGACTGTTATTTCATAGTGACCTGTGATTCTGTTTTTTTTTTTTAAGTGTACAATTAAATGATTTTCAGTGAATTTACCGAGGTGTACAGTTAATCACATAAATAAGTTTTTGAGGAATTCCTTTCCCCTATTGAGACCCCTAATTCCGCTCCCCAGATACTTGTCAAGCATGTCCCACCCCTCCACAGTGTCCACCGAAAACTCAATGGCATTGAAG